>JAJOZX010000284.1:692500-810000 GCA_023014485.1 Bathynomus jamesi
GATGAAGTAGAAATGTTGAGTGACCAACCAAATAGAGTTCGGTGCAAATACTGCGGATGTATATTTTCGAAAAAAATAGAACGAATGAAACATCATTTAGATCGATGCAATAAAAAATGGGTACAGGCTCGTGATGATGAAGCGGATGAGCTTACAAATACAGCTACATCAGCTACGGCAGTTTTGAGAGTAGACCCTCTTCGAGCAAGTCATATGAAAGCCTGGTTCATGATGACACTACAATTCACAGTAGTGAGACTTCATTCACTTCAACCGCTTCTGAATCTTCCATACCATTTTTTTCATTCTACTCCAGCCAAGAAAATGCAAGGTCAGATAATGCCATATGTGGTTAGAACAACTGTAGATCAAAAAGAACAACTAGATTTGCAAATGGTCAGATTTTTCTTTTCAGCAAATATTCCATTTGTAGTTGTAGAGAATAAAGAATTTATTAAATGGGTCCAAAATTTAAGACAGGCTATTGTCCTCCAAGCAGAAAAAAATTATCTGACGACTCTCTAATCAAAGTGAATAATGAAGTAGGTACTGGATTCACTGAAAAAAAGACAGTCAATTCTACTGTAACTTTAATTCAAGATGGTTGGAGCAATGTGTCAAATGATCCAATAATTGCCCATAGTGCTCACAATGGGTGCAAATCCTTTTTAATAACTTTTCAATTTTTCATAATCTTTATTTACACATTGCTAATTTAAGAAGTTTTATAAGTCAGCTTACTTGAAATAATCAACATGCCAAATCATTCTAATTAGCTACAATTGAACAATGTAGCAATCAGAAAAATTTCAATTATTTTAAAATAAACATCTCAGAACAAAAACCCCAAAACCCAAAAACCCACTGAAAATTCCAGTGGGTTTTGGGTGCCAACCCTGTGTGTGTGTGTGTGTGTGTGTGTTGTGTGTGTGTGTGTGTGTTGTGTGCACAATCAATTTACCGACAAAAAATTTGTAATTGCTAAGCGATAAGTAGTTTAATATACAGTAGACGATCATGGTATGCTTGGGATTTTGAATATGGAATACTTTCTTCTCCCTGACTGCTGCTACTAACTATTACGAGCGAGAATTGGAAGTACAGTACTGTATTAGATAGCCTCAAGGCAGTGTTTCTCGACTTGGGGGTCGCGGAAGTACTCAGGGGGGGATGGGGGGGGGGGGGGAATCTCGGTACTTGGAAGAAACTTTTCCCTACTATATAAAATGTACGGAGGACTAACTCACGGAAAAGACAACGGCGGGGTCTCGTTAGAAGTAAGTTAAACCAATTTATCGTGTGGGTTTCCCGCCAGTTCGGCAGCCTCTACCACCCTTTTATTGAACGAATTAAGTAATCTATTTCTTACAAGCTTCCGTCGTCCCATTCGGGAGCTGCTTTGCGGCTGAAGTGTGTGCTGCCTCATCATTTATGGGAAGGGGAGGGGAGGGGGGGGGGGGGGGGGGGGGGGGGGGGGTTCGCATTATTTTACTATTTATTTTTTCTTAATGAGGTCGGGTCGCGAGCACAAAAAAGGTTGAGAAACACCGCTCTAGGGCCTAGGCTGAATATCAAATATAAAATCTTTTATAATTTTTACACACGCATACTACATATTTTTTGCTTTTATAACACTTGTCAATTACTTTTACTAGCTATACACTTATCCATACTTTGGTTTCAAATATAAAAGCTACAAAAAGGTTATTAGGCGTATGCCGTAGCTGTACATTTAAATTTAATTAAAACACATTTTTACAATATGTAAACAGTAATATATTGAAAGTATATATTTATTTTTTATGTAAATGAATTTTTTGTTGAATTCGGATACGCGAGAAAAAGAAAATACACACACACACACACACACACTTCTTTGTTTTGCTGGTATGACGGTTACACACGTTTCGATCGAAGTCCGAATAAAAGCGGTTTTACAGTAAAAATCCTGCAGTTATTCAGTTTTAAACGGTATCGATATTGTGAGTTAATTGATAGTGCATAGTGGTATTTCTTTTTAAAAAGTAAAAATCGCGGCATATATCAAAAAAAGTAAATAAAAACGAAGTGAATTAATCTATACAGCATTTTTCCGAGTGTTTCTTCATGAAGAAAATTAGCTACCTATCGAAATTCCTACAAATACCCCAACATTATCCCCCGCAGCCACAGTCGCGAGCACCAATCAGAGAGAAGTATACAGAGTGCCACATCCCCCATAACTCCCACCCAATACTTCCCATAATACCCTTTTTTAGTCAATTTTGTGCACCAGCGGCTATCCTCTATCAGTAACATGGAAATGGTAAATAAATTCCCGCAACTCTGTGGTATCTGCAATGATGCAACAAATGAAACAAAGGCGATGAGGTGCGATCTTTGTCAGCTGCTTTTTGAGTTTAGATGCCTAGAATGGGAAAATGAAAAAATCTCCCTTATAACGAATGCGAAGCAACTTAATGGGGTGAAATTTTTCTGCGAAAACTGCATGACCAAAATAAACTCTTTTACAGTATTTAAAGCAGAGAGAGACTACGAGAAGAAAATGAAAGAGGAAAGTGTGAATAAAGAACAGAGGAAAACAGAAGAAACGAAGAAAGGTGAGGTAGAAAAAAATCAAATACCGTCACACAACGAAGTCGAAACCGCGCAGGCGAAAGAGAATATAAAGACAACAGATAGTATAAGGGCAACGAAGGACATTAACACAAATAGCACAAAGAGGAAAAGACAAAAGGACAATCAAGGAAACGGAGTGAAACTGTCCCCCAATAAGGAGCAAAAAACAAAGGCCACGAGTAAATATGGGGAAGGAATTATATGCAGATATTATATAAAAGATAATTGCAGATTTAAAAGAGGACAATGTATATATATGAACATCCCCCAATATGCAATTTCTTCTATAATAATGGTCATTGTAAATTTGGAGACGGATGCAAATTCTACCACCCGGACATCTGCAGGACTTACGCAATATATGGAACCTCCAAATACAGGGTGTCCCAGAATTAACTATCTATTTCAATGAAATCGGACAAATTTAATAAAAACTGACATAATTTTGTGTTTATTACTAAATTATGATACAAAAACAAATAGATTTATAAATCATAAGTCAAAACTTTATTGAGAAGTTTCAACATGTGCACCGTCTGTATCTCTGCAAATTTCAAATCTATCCTCAGCACTGCGAAACACATTTTGAAGCATTTCAGGTGTTATCTCCCGCACTGCCAACTGGATGCGTTCTTAAGTTCAGCTAAACTATTGATCTTTTGGCGATAAACCTTTTTTTATGAAACCCCATGCAAAGAAATCCAGGGGTGTCAAATCCGGAGAACGCGGAGGCCAAGGTCGAGGTCCTCCACGTCCAATCCACCGATTCGGAAGGCGTCTGTTGAGGTATTCTCCAACAATTAGAGCATAGTGACATGGTGCTCCATCTTGTTGAAAACACAACATTATCAAGAATGCCATCATCAAGAAGCTGTGGTTCGAGAAACTGCTGAAGCATATCAAGGTAGACGGTACCTGTTACAGTTGCTACCGCAAAGAAGAATGGGCCATAAATTTTGGATTTGGTCATTCCAAGCCACACGTTAACTTTTGGAGAGTCTCTTTGCCATTCTATGACTTCGGACGGTCTTTCATTGGACCAGATAATGAAAAAATTATGAAAATAAAATTATGAAAAAAATTTAGAAATTTATACATTTTTAACACATATTAAACATGATAAACATAAATAAAAGTGTGTTTTTAAAAAATTTGTCCGATTTCATTGAAATAGATAGTTAATTCTGGGACACCCTGTACATGAAAAACTGCTATCAACATCTCTCGATGGACCCAAAGGATAAAGTTTAAATGACAATAGGAATAACAATAGGAACACAATAAGCGAACAAAAAAAAATTTTCAACATAGCAGACACGATACGGCTGAAAGGATTTATGGACGAAACAAGGGGGACATCGCGTGCCTCACAGAAACTCACCTTAAGGATTGCCAAGGAAATTGTGAAAACGTTCGAACATTGTATTGATAAGAAGAGAGAGAAATATAGAGGGCTTCAACTTACTAATTGCGGATAGAACAACTAGACGTAAAGGTGGCTGTGCTATATATGCAGGAAGGTCATATGACAGACGATAAGTAAATCAAACAGCTTTGTGGAACTCCTAGCAGTGAAAATAGAAAACAAAAATACAAAAACTAAACGTGATACTAATAGTCATCTATAGACCTCCAAACACCCAACCGAAAAATTAGGAGGCCATTGATGATACCAGAAAAAATAACTGCCTGGATATGGTATTCACGAATAACAAACTTGATTGCTGATATAAAAATAACCCCAACCATTATCTTAGACCACAACTTAATCGATATATCAACAAATATGACAACATTAAAAGATAATACACATATTGAGGAAAGAAGCAAATTTGGGGCCTTCAACTTAAACTCCAAGGCTATAAATTGGGAAGCAATCAGATCACACATGGCCCAAATAGAGAGGAGAACAGTTTTAGAGAATAAAACAAATGAAGAAAAAACGCTGAGAATTTTAGAAAAATATTTGGTAATTTTTTACTATCACTCCGGTCTCTTCAATTCCTATAATTTATACATCAATGGATTCGTTATTACACCAGGAATGCGATTTGGATAGTCTCAAGTGAGGGAACTGGCCCAAAACTAAGTTAGGACAGGAAGTTTGTTTTGGGGTATAAGTGTGAAAAAATACCCTAAAATGCGGGTAATTCCTTCAGTAGAGACTATCTAGGGCGCATTCACGATGTAAAAACGAATCCATTGATATATAAATTATGGAAATTGTAGAAACAGCCAACATGAGTGACCTAAAAGGTATATTCACTGTATATATTATATATACCGTAAAACTATACTAACCTACCTAACCTAACCTAATTTTAGGTACTACTCTTACCTGTATACTTATTACCACAAACAATACTTCCTTGTTTTTCTTAGGGCATATAAATTCTTTTAGCAATACACCGTGTTCTACATAAAAATTTAATTCAGCCTCTTCATCATCAAAAAATTTGCATGAAGTTAACACAGTGAATAATTACAACCATCGCAAACCGACGCCACCGTGACACTAAAATGTTATGAGTTCAGGTCAAACCACCCAATTTTGTTAGCGGTACCTTCCTAACCTTTGTGGGATCAGTCATTTTATCACTCACAAAACATGATCCGCGATTTTATCGCTCAAAAAAATAATTCTTAACATTAATTTTATAGCTTTAATCGGCATTTGCCTTCATATTGTACTTAATAAAAGTTGTTTAAAAAAATATAAAGAGTCTTATGGTAAACTTTATTTTCAGTTTCCAGAGACCGGACTGATAGTAAAAAATTACCAAATATTTTCCGAAATCACAGCCAAAAGGAAAGAGGAGTTGGCTAGAGAGGCAAAAGAGAAGAATATCCGGCAAAAGAAAGAGAATGGAGGCGAAGTTAGCCAACTGCGGAGATAATGCCAGGAAAATAATACAAGAAAACCTGGAGGGTATCGATAGGGAAATACAAGCCCTGATTAAGGACCATACAGAGAGGGAAGAGGAAAAGGCGGTAGAAGCAAAGGAAAATCCAAAATGCTTCTATAGCTATGCGAAAAGGAAAACAAAAACGCGCGCCACTATTGGGCCCTTAAGGAAGAGAAATAATGAACTAACCGACGATCCAAAAGAAATATCTGAAACATAAAGAAATATCTGAAACATTGAGAGCCCAGTATGAATCAGTTTTTAGTACCCCAAAAAGTGACAAAACGATACCCGACATAGATACATTCTTTGAAGAGAAATTGCAAGGAGAATGTATAACAGACTTTGATTTTACGCCAGAAGATGTAGCGAGAGCTATAGGACAAATGAAACCACATTCAGCTGCAAGTCCGGACAATTGGAACGCATTATTGATTAAAAACTGTAAAAATGAAATAGCTACACCTTTATACTGGATATGGAGAAGATCCCTAGACACGGGAAATACCGAGCATCTTGAAAAGAGCAAAAATTGTCCCTACATATAAATGAGGGGACAAATCTCAAGCAAAGAACTATAGACCAGTGTCATTGACGTCCCACCTCACCAAAGTATTTGAAAGAATAGTTGGAGAAAATTTATGGTTTCTTCGAGACACTGGAAAGATTTAACGAAAATCAGCACGGATTCCGATCAGGTAGATCATGCCTATCACAACTAATAGAACACTACAACAACATCCTAGATGCACTGGAAGGCAATGATAACTACGATGTCATATACACAGATTTTGCTAAAGCTTTCGACAAATGTGATCACGGTATAATAGCACATAAAATGAAATATAAGGGAATAACAGGCAAAGTGGGAAAATGGATCTACAACTTCCTCAGAGAACGTGTACAGGTCGTCAAAATTCAAGGTATATCATTATCAGAATCGGAAGTATGCAGCTCAGTACCACAAGGGACAGTACTGGCCCCACTCCTGTTCATCATCATGCTGACAGACAGACAGAGGAGTAAACAGCAACAGTATAGTAACATCATTTGCAAACGATATAAAGATCAGCAGAAAAATCAGCGATGTAAATGAAGTGGAGGCCTTGCAGAGGGACACAAACAAAATATACAAATGGTCAGAAGACAACAACATCACATTTAACACCGAGAAATTTCAGCTCTTGAGATATGATAGAAAAAAGAACTTAAAAAAACTGCATATTATGCTCCAGATAAGACAGGAAATTCAGAGAAGCACGAAAGCGATCGATTTCGGGATAATAATGACAGATGATGCCAAATTCGAAACACAAACTCAGATAGTGATAAATAAAACAGAGAGAGTCGCGGGACACGTACTAAGAACGTTCAAAAGAAGGGACAAGAGAGTACTGATTCCCCTGCTAAAAAGACCGATTATACCAAAACTTGAATACTGCTCAGTTTTGACGTCCCCATATAAAAAGGAAGACACTAATAAACTAGAAGAAATGCACACACATTTCACAGCTACGATTGATGGCTGCAAAGAACTCAACTACAAGGAAAGACTACGTAAATTAAATCTGTACTCCCTGGAAAGAAGAAGAGAGAGCTACACCATAATTTACATATGGAAAATGATCGAAAAACTGGTACCAAACCTCAAACTAAACAACTGCAATCCAAACAACGCTGGAAAATAGGAAAGGCAGAATGCGTAATGTTTCCAAATTAAAGGCCCGACAAGGGACCTCCTCAACACTGAAGGAAAATAGCTTGGTTGTCAGAGGGCCAAGACTTTTTAACTAGCTTCCAAAGGACCTCAGAAACGTTACAGGGGTCAAAGTTGAAGTCTTCAAGAGAAGAGTAGATGCCTGGCTCAGGACGGTACCAGATGAGCAGGGTGTCCCTGGATATGCACGGTGGAGAACGCAACAAAGCAACTCGCTCCTCCACCAAGGCAGACCTAAGGGTGGAGCCACTAGCTTGACCTTCGTGTGAAGAGAGACCAACGCACGGAACAGCAACAAGGTTAACGAGATATATACACACGCCTAAGAAATTCAGAAGTACTACGAACGACTGTCAAAGTTACGCTATTTCCCCAAGACTTTCATAATGCAAAATTAACCCTATCAGGACTCAAACGCAGTACCGCTTGAGTAGAAACTACGGGCGCTACCACTGTGCTATAACAAGGTAAAAGTTATTACAACATGGCGCATATTTCAACACCCGAGGGCACACACACTGCCGAATAAAGCTTCTATTTCGGGTTCGATTCCCGTTGCGGGAATGGGTACCATAAAAATTTCCCCATATGAGTCGGGATGCTGCGGAGGGGCTAAACACGGGTCGATCCTAAGCATTTATTCGTAACCCAACAACTCGTAACAACTCGTTACAAAAAGAACTATTTAACAGTTTCACGTTGTCATCGGTTACTCGTATTAAAGGGTTTTATATGAAACTTTGGGAAGAGGCACTTACCCTGTCTATCTCGTGGCACTTTTTGAGGGATTGGCCGTATTGTTTGGCTCTGAAGAACGCCTCCGCGCACTCCGTCTGAAACCACATGCACTGCATCTCGTTTAGGTTCTCCATCGCCGACACGCCTTCCTGGGGACACGAAACAGACTTAAAGAGATCGCCACAACCACCTATCTAAATACAGTAATTTAGCTTCCTTTCTGTTATAATAAAATAAATAAATATACACGGGCGTAGCCAGAATTTCATTTCAGGATGGGCTAATAAATTATATGATACAATCCACAAGGAAAAAGAAAAATAATTCCAAGGCCTTTCGTGTATTCAGAAGTACACCTCGTCAGGGAATGTACTTCTGAATACACGAAAGGCCTTGGAATCATTTTTCTTTTTCCTTGTGGGTTTGTATCATTTATTCATTTCACATGTTCAATTGTGAAATTCATCCCATATATATATATATACATATATATTAAAAGTGTGTAAATGAGTAAACACACATACCTAAATGTATTACAATAATTAAACATGTGCTGAAGGTACTTGGCATGGCGTACTTTCTCATAATTAATGCATAAAAATATCAAACCTATGATTTTATTTCGGGGGCGGCTGAAGCCCCTATAGCACCCCCCCTCTACATCTGATATATATATATATATATATAATATATATATATATATATATATATATAGATATATATATATAGGGCCGAAGCCAGCCATTTAGAAAGAAAGCCGAAACCGAAGCCTAATCTTATAGAACCGGACCGGAAGACAAGTTCCATAGTTAACCTATTCTAAATTAGTATAGGTTAACTATTATTGGTTATCAGTATTACTAATAAAAAATATTAAAATAATTAAATAAAACCCCTCAAACTATACAAATAACCAAGTCTCGAAGCCAAAGCCGGCTTCAACCCCATGTCTGAATGAATATATATGTGTGTGTGTGTGTGTGATATATATATTTTCCAATTAATCAATGATTAATTGATTAAAAACTATTGCAAATTAAATACTTCTGAAAAGAGTAAGAAAGAGCCTTGTTTGTTTGTTTGTTGCGTGAGATAAGACCGAAGCAAACATTTGGTTTGCTTTAGTTCAAGAAATCAGGCATGGGCGGATTAGACAGTTTGTACGTGCAAAAAGGTGCCAAATTCACACGATACATTACAAAATTTAAGGTAAAATGCTGGTGAAATTATGAGGAAAATTAATCATTTCCCATCATTTTCTAAAAATATTTTTTAATTACTTAATGATTAAATTTGAAACAATGATTAACTGATTAATCAGAACCATGCCCTAAATAAAATACAGTTACGTCTTCCTGAAGAGTGGTTTCCTTCTATATATATATATATAATATATATAATATTATATATATATATATATACACACTCAGAATGGTTCCCTGAGAAATTATATGTTAAACACAGACCGTGCATGGAACAAGGAACTCTTCTGGGAAGAGTTCCTTGTTCCATGCACGGTCTGTGTTTAACATATATATATATATTTTTTTTTTGTATTGGGGCGTTTACCGCCACTTCCCGCTATATGGTAGCGGATATCATGGCGAGGCGGAATACGAGAAAGAGAAACGGAGACGGAGAAAAGGCACTAGAAAAGGGAGAACAGCGGACTACAGGTGAGAAGCCACCTAAAGCTCAGATAGGATGCGAGATTGGGAGAGGAAGAGGAAAAGACGGTCAAGCGAGAAGAGAGGGCTCTCAGCGAGCATAAGGCGTAAACGTTCGGGGAGGGGGAAATCAGAAAGGGAGGGGGAAATCAGAAAGGAACGGGAAGGCGCGACGACGTACTGACGACAGGGTGGGGCATTCCACAAGGATGTGAGAGACGGTGAGGGGCGACTGGCAGGAGGCGCAACGAGGAGCCTCCTGCCGGAACATAAGATAGCCGTGCGTGACAGACGGGGGCGGATGGACCAGTTTATTTCCGGTGGCATCGTCCCAGGACTGTTGCCACATGCGGTCGTAAAAGGAACGAAAGACCTGCACATAGTCTGAGAAGGGGAGCGGGCGGGGGAGGGGAGGCAGAGAGGCGGCGGACCGGGCTATGCGGTCCGCCGCCTCATTACCGGAAACACCAACATGGGCGGGAACCCAGCAGAAGGTGACCCGGATCCGGTGAACGGTGTGCAGGACATGGTACTCCTGTTGAATAAGGCGTACGAGGGGGTCCGGGGAATCATAGCGCTCGAGCGCCTGAAGGGCGCTCAGCGAGTCCGAAAAAATGGTACAGGAGGACCGCGAACAACCCGATACCAGACGGAGGGCTTCCAGAAGGGCAAAGAGCTCCGCGGAAAAGATGGAGGCCTGAACCGGCAGGGGGATACCCCGGGAGGTAGGTGACAATGACGGAGAGAAGACGGCGGCCGCGACACCTGCAGGGGAGCGCGAGCCGTCGGTGTAGACGGGAACGTCGTCCGAATGGACGGGAAGATGGGCCAGAAAAGAAGACCGGAGGACGGCAGGAAGAGACTCCTTACGCAGGCCACGGAGCGCCTGGCAACGGCAGATAGGGGTGGTCCGCCAGGGGGGCGACAGATCGAAGGAGAACGGCAGAATAGAGGGTGGGGGGATCCCCAGGGACGAGAAAATCTCGGCCAGAGAGGCAGCGAAATGCCACGTGTCAGGCCGGGGTAGCGCCTGGGAGATCGCGGAGAAGAGTAGGGACATCGGAAGGCGGCAGATGCGAAGGTAACACTTCGCCATGAGAAGGCCCCGGCGAAGGGCCAGGGGGGGTGTCCACAGTCCACCTGAAGACTAGCGACAGGGGACGAGCGGAAGGCACCCGACGCCAGGCGAAGGCCACGGTGGAGAAGAGGATCCAGCATACGGAGTGCCGGAGAGGAGGCGGAGCTGTAGACCACACAGCCGTAGTCGACACGGGATTGCACCAGGGAGGTGTACAGGCGCAGCAGAGTACGCCTGTCCGCCCCCCAGGTCGTGTGGGACAGATGACCCAAAAGAGGAGGGTGCGGCGAGATGTTTGCCGCAACCGCCTAAGGTGTGGAACCCAACCGAAAAATCCGTCGAGGGTCATACCCAGGAATCTAACGGATGGGACGAGGGGAAGAGGAGTGCCGGCAAGGGTAAGGGCGAAGGTATGCGACAGACGGAGGCGCCGAGGACGGAAAAGCATACTGGAAGACTTAGAGGGTGAGAAAGCATAGCCAACCGAGGACGCCCAGCGAACCACCGCGTTGATGGCTAGCTGGAGCCGACGTTCAGCCAAAGACGGGAGGCGGCCAGAGCAATAGATAGCCAGGTCATCGGCATAGAGGGAGCTACGAACGGATGTAGGCAGGACCGTAGCGACTGTGTTCATCACGAGTGAGAAACACAAGACGCTAAGGACACTACCCTGAGGGACACCCTCCTCCAACGGAAAGCGGTCAGAGAGGGCAGAACCGATGCGGACGCGGAAAGAACGGGCGGACAAGAAGTTATAAATAAAGGAAGGGAGAAAGCCTACGAAACCCAGGGAGCGTAAGCAGTCGAAGACCGCGCTCCGCCGGGTAGTATCGTAGGCCTTCTGGAGGTCGAAAAAGACGGCGAGTACAAATTGACGCCGGGAGAAAGCCTCCTGCACGTCATGGCTAAGGAGAAGGAGGGGGTCGGTGGTAGACCGGAAGCGCCGGAAACCAGCCTGGGTAGCAGGGTACTGGTCACTCGCCTCCAAGGTAAAGGACAACCGCGAGGCGACCATCGCCTCCATCACCTTGCAGGCACAGCATGTTAGGGAAATGGGGCGATAGTTCGACGGGAGTGAGGGGTCTTTATCGGGCTTCGGGATGGGGACGACGATGGACTCACGCCATCGGTCCGGAAATGAACCCTCCAACCAAATCCGTTTATAGAGGTCCAGTAGAAAGCTGAGAGCAGAGGGGTGGAGATGCCGTAACAAGTCATAGGGGATATTATCGGGGCCGGGGGCGGAGGAGCGTCGGGGGCGGAGGGCCTCCCGAAGCTCTGTCATGTGGAAGAGGTGATTATAGGGGTCATCCCTATGAGGTGGAAATTCCGGTGGGTCGCGGCGGGAGTGGGGGGAATCGGAACTGGAGATGGCTGCAAAGTGCGCCGCGAGTGCGTTCGCGACGGCCTCCGGATCGGACACGAACTCGTCGTCCCCGACCCGAAGCACCGGGGGTCGAGGGGGGACACGGGTCCCCTCAAAGCTACGCACCTTGCGCCAAACAGTCGAGGGGGCAGTCGAGGAGGAGATCCCGGACACGTAACTCCGCCAGGAGGTACGCCGGGCCAGTTTCAGGACCCGACGGGCCACTGCCTTCAGGCGCTGAAATTCTATCTTGTGCTCTAGCTGGCGGGTCCGGTAGAAGCGGCGGCCGGCACGGCGCCGCTCCTAAACGGCATGGGAGCACTCTGGGGTCCACCATGGGACGCTTCGCGGCCTGGGGGAGCCAGAGGTACGGGGGATGCAACTGGCGGCAGCCGAGAGGATCTTACTCTCGAGGAAGGCGAGGGCCTCATTGACGGAGGGAAAGGCAGGAATTGATGGCGAGATCGCCGTGCCCCTCGCGTATGAGGCCCAGTCTGCTCGGCGAACAGCCAGCGCGGGCGGACAGAGGTGGGGGGGAGGAGACGGGTCGGGTAAGACACACTGGGAAATGGTCACTGCCGGAAGAATCCGGCAGGACCTCCCAGGTGAACTCCGTCACGATTTCGAGGGAAACCAGGGAAAGGTCGATACAGGTGAAACTGTCATGGGCCGAGTGAAGGCAGGTTGGGGAGCCATCGTTCAGAAAGGTGAACTCGAGCTCGTCCATAAGGGAGAGAAGGGTCCCGGAGAGAAAGGTGGAGCAAACGTCCCCCAGGCCGGGTCCCGACTGTTGAAGTCCCCGAGAATCAGAAAAGGGCGGGGAAGCTGGAGAATTAGGTCACGGAGAGAATCGGGTGGAGGGCGTACGTTAGGGGAGAGGTAAAGAGAGCAGACCGTGAGCTGGCGCCCCAAGGAAAGGCGCACGGCCACAGCTTGCAGGACTGTACGGAGCGGGAGGGGGCGGAAAGGGACGGAGCGGTGCACGAAGACCGCGGCGCCCCCCCTCCCCGCCCCATCGAGAGGCGGGGAAGGGAGCCCGCAGTAACCGGACACTCGAGGGAGGGAACGGGATCCCAGAATCGTCTCCTGAAGGCAGAAACACGCCGGACACCTGGAGGCCAGGAGAGAGGAGAGACTCTCGAGGCCTACCAGGAGCCCGCGGATGTTCCACTGCAGGAGCGAGGTATAGGGAGGGTAGGAAGGTCAGCGTAAAGGATGGTTATGGGGTGGGTGGGCCGATCGGGCGGCCCGAGATTAAAGAGGGAATCGGAAAGCCCCGGAGTTCAGCGAGGGACGCCGAACGAGGGCGAAGCGAGGGTCACCCCGACGAGGGGGCGATGTGGAACCAGACGCCGGCAAGTCCTCCAGAAGAGGAGTCTCCCGGACGTCCGGGGGAGAGCGATGCAGAGAAGGGGATGTGAGAGGTATCCAGAATGCCCCTCCCTTCACCGGAGGTGCGGGGAGGCAGGACTACGAGGGGGAGTGGAAAATAATACCTCACCCAGAGGCATTGGCAGGTCGAGGAGAGAGATGGGGCGGGTCAAACGCGGGGGCGTGCACGTCCCACCCACGCCGACCAGGCGGGCGAGTTCCCCCTCCAGTGGGTCCATCGACCGGGCCGGAGAGGGGTGTATCTCAGCCCCCACCACGAGGGCCGTCGGGGACCCCAGGGGGAGCGTGCATAACGGTTGCGCAGTGGGGACGGTGAGGACACCTGGGCGGTAGGGCGAAGGGGGCGTTTGTGTTTGGGAGAGGAAGGTGATGCGAGGCTTATGGCTTCGAACCTTTCGGGGTCACCACTGGCGCGGCGCTTGCGGCCCCTACCCCTCCGTCGTGCGGCCCGCATGGGTGACGGCGGGCACGATCGGGAATGGGGTGGCCGAAGGCGCCGGTGGAGAGGGCGTAGAAGGGGCAGGGGGGGTTGCCGACGAAGCATCGGCGTTCGCGGAGGGAGCACGTGGGGACGCGCTGGTAGTACGGGGAGCCGCGGTAGGAGTCCGCTGGGCGGCAGAGGATGGACTGGGAGTAGCGGACACGGTGGGTGGAGGCGCGTTGGGAACCGCCGGTGAGGACGGGGTCCGGGAACGGAGAGCCTCGGCGTACGAGGCACCACGCCGGGCCTCGCAGCCACGCAACCGCTCCCGCGCCTCCCGAGCGCTGAGAAACACTGATGAACAGAGGGCCCGAACCTCCCTTTCAAAGAGGAAGGACGGGCAAGAGCGGGATGAAGCAGGGTGTGGTCCATGGCAGTTGGTGCAGGAAGGCGGAGCAGTACAGGGCAAGGGGTGGGGAGGGCCGCCGCAGCGGACACACAACGGGGCCGGCTGACGGCAGGAGCTGCTCACGTGGCCAAACCTATTACACTGAAAACAGCGCGTAGGATCTGGCACGTATGGTCGTACTGAGAATTCGCACGCTCGTCTCTCACCAAAGCCCCAGAATACCGAAACGGGGGGGCACCAGTGAGTCGAAAGTGAGGAGCAGGCGAGGAGAAGGGGCGGTTGGGGACCGCGATCTGTCGGGAAAGCAGTACACCCTCACAACACCCTGGGAGGGGAGGTCAATCTGGAGGTCTTCCACCGGGATGGGTAGAAGACGAGCAGCGTAAATTGTGCCCTGGCACTGATTGAGGCGGGGGTGGGGAGTCACCGTGATCCCGCAGCCCAGGACATCGGGGATAACGAGCAGAGAGGAGGTTTCGGCAGAGGAACGCGACCTTATCAAAATGGAGCCATCCCTCTGAGGCCGAAGGTCAAAACGCGCCGTCCCCGTCTTCCCATGGATCGCTCGAAAGAGGCGTTCGTGGTTAGTGGGAGGGGCTTGGAGGAGGAGGGGCGGAGGACGAGGAACTTGTCCATCGTCCTAAGGCCGAGTGAAGCCGTCTGGCCAAACACCACCGGAACTTCGAGGGGGCAGAAGACGAGAAAGGCGGACGGCGACGTCGGGTCCCACGTCCCCCAGGGTCCGAGGGGGCCGGGGGCGATGAGGCCCGACCGGAGTGGGAGGCGACCGGGGCCGCGGGCCTCCCACCTGAGGGCGAAAAAGCAGGTGGGTCCCTATCGGGACGTGGAATATGGGGGGATCCAGGGGTCGGGGGGTCCACTGCAGGTCCATCCGCTACTGGCGGGGGTCGGGCAGCGGCGCCACGAGCCTGGGGAAGAGAGGGAGAGGAGGTGTCGGCAAGAAGAGCAGACGGGGTGGGCGAGGGCTGCCGACTGCCCTTACCAGACCCACGGTCCAAAGAGGTAGTCAGAGGGAGGTCAGATGGAGGTCAGATGCACAAGCCGGGTCGTCAACGAGGTCCATTAGATTTGTAAGTGTTTCCATAGAAAATTTTTATTGTTGTTTCGCGCCCGGGGCCGCGGGGAACCGATTACCCGGGGCCCAAGGGGACCAAGCGCACGCCGGCGGGGGGTGGGTGCCTCGTCCCATGTAGGTACCCCCGTTTCAAAAGGGGCCCTTGCAGCGTCGAAAGTTCTCCCCCGCCGGCAGCAAAGACCAAGGCCCCCCAAGGTCCCAGGCCTGGGCACCCTACCAGCCAACTTAGTCCGGCCCCGGCCATGGGGGCGAGACCCCCAGCGACCAGCCCCGGCAGCCCACGGGGCGCGCGAAGTGAACAGAGAAAGCAGAAAAAACAGAGGGGGCAAGGAAGAGGGTAAAGAGGGGAAGACAGGAAAGAGGGGGCTGTAGGATAGCAGGGTATGCTAAAAGTCCACTTCGCAACCGGGCGGGGACCCGGCAGGGCCCCCAGCCGCGGCTGACCCCCCTCGCCACATGGAGGCAGGAGCCCGCGGGCGATCCACCCCAGAAAGACCGCCCGCGGGGAGGGGGATATATATATATATATATCCCCGCAAGGGGGTTCTAAGCTCGTGCTCTTGAGTGCTCTTTGTGCTCTTTGGTACGTGCTTGTTCCTGGAGGTTTCACGTGCGCCCTCCCGGCCCTAGCACCCAAGGATGATGGGGCTCGACCCTGCAGTCCTTGGTCTTTTTCCACTTCGACTGTCCCCTCCACCCTTTCTTTTTCCTCTGTCTTTCCTCTCACTTTTTCTTTGTTTTTCCGCTGAGATATGCCCTTTAAATAGAGGCGAATCGGTTCTTCCTGAACTAAGAAAAAAAATATATATATATATACTGTATGTTAAACACAGACCGTGCATGGAACAAGGAACTCTTCTGGGAAAATTAAATCCACTATAGTTCGAATAAGTAATGGTAAATGACAAATACCATAGTTTTTCTTTTTCATGATGCTAGCCCGACGTGGGCAACGGGTCTCTCGCAAAGAGGTCCCATAAATATAGCTTCCCTCACCAGCTATCTGCAAAGCAGACAGGATCCAGCTTTGGGACATGGATCTAGGGTAAAGCAAGCCTAGTCCCACTACATTCAGAACCTCTATATAAGTAAAAGACTCGTTGCATTCACGTCGGATTGAGTAAATCAAAGAAAAAGGGGTAACTATTTGATCCGACGTGAATGCAACGAGTCTTTTACTTATATAGAGGTTCTGAATGTAGTGGGACTAGGCTTGCTTTAAACCCTAGATCCATGTCCCAAAGCTGGATCCTGTCTGCTTTGCAGATAGCTGGTGAGGGAAGCTATATTTATGGGACCTCTTTGCGAGAGACCCGTTGCCCACGTCGGGCTTGCATCATGAAAAAGAAAAACTATGGTATTTGTCATTTACCATTACTTATTCGGACTATAGTGGATTTAATTTTCCCAGAAGAGTTCCTTGTTCCATGCACGGTCTGTGTTTAACATATATATATATATATATATATATATATATATATATATATATATATATATATATAAACGTAAAGAACGACGCTTGTATAGGAGATATTCCGCGCAAGACGAGAGAGAGAGAACGAAACAAATGAAAAAATGAGGTAACCACCCGGGAATCGAATCCGGGATCTTCCGATTGCCGGTCAGATGCGATAACCATTACACCATGGGCCTCACTCTTCCAAATGCCGTAATTCTTCTACTATAATTTTTCCACAAATTCATAATTTGAGACATTTTTCAGCAGTTAACTGCATACTTAAAACGAGATAAGTGTTCGTTGCATTTGAGGAACATCAGTGATGTAGTCGAGACCAACATGGCCGAAACCGATACCAGAAGGAAGGAAGGAAGGAAGGAAGGAAGGAAGGAAGGAAGGAAGGAAAAAAAAAAAAAAAAAAAAAAAAAAGTCTCGAGTCTTAACATCGCTGATTGATAATACACCCAATTTGGTTATCCCGTCTAATTCTGCTTTTAGTTTCAGCATACTTATCAGTAGAGATACAGTGAAAAGAGGGAGCTACAATAGTTTTACAGCCGACTTCGGGTGGCAACCATGGTTTTCGATGTACTGGAGATGGCTTTATAAGGTATCTTCAGTACATCGAAGATTAATACTGTGGTTGGAGAGAAACCCATTTCAATGATCTCCGTAAAAATCAGATTTACTTGGGAAATAGTCGAACACTATGCCAAGAATGTCCTTAAACACACTGACATAGGTGCTAGAATCGAGTTTTGGCGGAAGCTTATTTCAATAATTGACAATCACGTCATCTTCACCAGTTAGCATCAAGCCTAATATACTGTCCCGTCATGGGTTCCCTCAATCATTGGGTCAATAGGTAATTAACTAAGAAACTGAGGAGCCTGTTTCCCTCGACATCAACGGACTGGAATTCCCAATCTATCCTACCACAATAAAAACCACCCATAATTAAAGCTAATTTTGCTCCATGATTTGGCCTAGTGTTATAAAGCTCGAGATCAAAATCAGCAGACTGGTAGTTTTCTATACACCAGTATTACATAGACTCATTTTGCAAATTTAGTTGGATTTCGCATGCAGTGTGTTTTCTTACAGAAAAAAAAACCTCCCCCGCTTTCCTTGGGCCCTATCTTTATGAAACTCCTTCAAAATCTTGAGTAGACATATGTACCCAGCTCTAGGTTATCGCTGTGACGTCGAAATCTTCAATAGTGACTAGTGCTACACATCCGTCATATTTATTTCTAAACGGAAATATTACGCTGCCGTTAGAGGCTCATTTGCCGTGGCCCTACTCGAACAGACTCGCTCGTTGTCGGTCCTACTGCGATGTTCTGGCAATGGCTAGGGCAATTATCCAACAGGTTGTACATATTAAGATAAATCAATTAACCCTAAATTAGTTTTTCCTTTGGAATTTAAGGCGATTTCGTGCGCCGAAGTCTGCCCCCACCCTTCCCAAAAGACAGCGCTAAACCCCAAATAAATCCGACTTACTCTGGTGAATTTGGAGCACATTTCCTCCGCTTCCGCTACGCGACCCGCAGCCAGCAAGTAAGAGGCCGCTTTTGAGTTGACATACCGATCCGCGGTATCCAAGGACTGCGCCTCTTGTAACGCTTCACACGCCCCAACGTAATCACCAGCATGCTAAAACAAAATCAATCGAGTTAAAATTACAATAGTTGGAAACGTGTAAGGAATGGCGCGGAGCCAAGCTACTTTGGAAGCTTAAAAGTAATCCCAATTTACCATTCCTCAATCTCTGAAGTTATAATTTAAGAGTAACATAAAAAGGACTCGTGAAAAAAGGAAATAAAGTTATAAAATGCCACTTCCAAATTTTGGTTTTTTTTTCAGCTGTTAATCGATGCAGTCAACGAACAGTATACCTGACCTTATCTTTGTTCTTTTGAGCAACTAAAATGGACAAATTAAAACAAAATTAAGTTCTAGCTTTTAACCATATTTTGATGGCTAAACTAGTGTAAATGTAATTTCATTTGTATAACCAATAACCATACTTAATAAGATAGATGGAAAAGTAATAAAGTTGAAAATTAGGAAAAAAAAAAATTGGCCAAGTTTGAACGAACTTTTGGGGGGGCTGGATGGACCTTACTGTACCAGTCATTAAAGATTTGGGTAAGAAATTGCGCGCGCGCACACTACATTTAAGGGAATCAATAATGGGTAACATTTGCAATCAATCACTATTAAAAACTTTTTTTATTACCAATTACATTTAACTTTATTTACTGTACTAAAAAATAAAAGCTAACAATCTAATTTATACCTTCAACTGTAGTAACTAAGCTTACAAATCTTAATTAAAAGCACTCTCAGACACGTACATTAGAGCTTGTTGCTCGTAACTCGTCCCCAATTCGATTCAAACTTCAGGGGGTTTGCTAAGTAAATACCTTGAGAATCTTTCCCTTGAGTATATAGAGTTCTATGAGTGTTGGCGTGTGGTCGAGAGCCGCCTGTAGGAGTTTTAAGGCCTCGGCAGTATCACCCAAATAACTATAATGCTGCGCCAGGTACATGAGTCCGTAAAGAATCGATGCTGGCTCCTTAAAGTCTTTATCTGTAGGAGGGAAAGATAGAGAGAAAACTCCTTTTCTTTTGTTCAATAAAACTAAATAAATGATCATAACGCTGCTTAATAGTGTTTAATACCTGGGAGGGGAAATCAAATTTAAAATTCTAGGAGAAAACGGCAAATGATGGAAAATGGGAAAAAAAATCAAGGCACAAATGATAAATCCAATAACAAATCGGAGGAATAAGAGGAAAATAGGGATCAACAAAGCAGTTTTTGTTCTAGCCCCTTTTCCTCTTGTCCAACTAATTTGAAACAAAATTATGATTTTGGAGATCATTGAGATAGCAATTAAGAGATCAATGAATGAAAAACGACTATAAATTACGAAAGCTCTACAAATAAATAATTATAATGGTATTTCTCCGATTTAAGGCCTTTTTTTCTCAAGTTTACGACAATTGACGAAGAGAACAAAATAGTTCGCTTTGACTTTCAGTTAATCAATATAAGAGTAATCAAAGAATCTGGTAAAACGATTATTTCCTTCAAAATTCAGATTTTTTACGGGGAAGTTGAGAATTTAGAGCTTTATTACCGTCCCTTCTCTCGGTTCTCTCTCCTCTTTACGCATGCTCTGCTTCACATTTCGCCTCACTCCTATACCAAACACACTCACGAACTTTATATTCATCATATCATATATAAAGATTTTGGCAAAACCAATTAGAATAAAGGACATCAAAGCATCAAGCGGGAACATGTTACATTCGCCGATATTCTTCGTGCTTCTCGTTCGCGGGTTGGTCATTCTCAGGCTCTGCTACTACTTCGTCTCTTCCTCCGGTTCCTTCTTCGCTCGCTTCGGCCCAGTTCTGCTACCCACAGCATCGGTCTTGGCAGTCAACACATTTCTCCTCGGCCTTCCCTTGCCCGAACGTCCCCATGTCGCATTCTTCCTCAGGGGTGTCTGCGGGGCGGCGGCTGCTGCTGCCTTGTGGGGACCTGCCTACAGGTCGGGGTTATTAAGCGTAAGGTTGAGTCCTCCTCCCCTGGCTCTCCGAACTCTCGCCGTTGCCACCGCCGTTTGGGTCTGGTTTCCTCTTCGCAGCCCGCCCCTGCCAACCTGAATGGCCTCCTACGAATCCTGCCCATCGCCCAGTTTCTTCCCCCTACCCGAGGTCGGTGATTTCACCCTTTTTTGATCAGTCCCCCGTGTGTAGTACGGGACTTGGTGACCGACTTCCCTCTCCGCAGTCGTATTTGTTCCATTGTCTCTGGTCGATAGTTTTTCATTTTCTGCTTTTAATTTTTTAAATTTTAAATTTTAAATTTTTACTTTTTACATTTTTATTTTCCAATTATTAATTTTCATTTTGTCCTTCATTGGAACTATTGTGGCATTTTCGCCAATTATGAAGGTCTTTCCCTTCTTCTGCAATCGTCCCAGCGTGCTTGCGTCTGTCTCCAGGAAATGATTTTGGGTACCTAGTCTATGCCTTTTCCCACTGGCTACGTCTCCTTTACGAACCCCCTATCCGCCCACGGATCTCGGGCGGTTCTACCATACTTGTTGATAATTTTGTTCCTTGTCGTCCGCTCGTACTCCCGTCTACTTTGCAAATGGTTGCTGTCCGTCTTTTCTCGTCTGATCTATTTACCTTCCTCCACGTGTCCCTGTTTCTCGGGAGGAGTTGGTGGAGATTATTGACCAGCTCTTCAGACTTTTTTGTTTTGGGAGAACTTTAATAGTTGGAGCCCAGTGTGGAGTGATGCTCGGAACACTTCCATGGATGGTACTTTGATTTCCCTGATGTAGTCCCACTACTCTTTCCAATGTTTTAATTTAGGAACCCCTACTCATTACAATGAACACACCGACACTTTTTCCTATAATGAACTTTCTTTTTGTTCTACCGATGCTCACCTGGATTTTTCCTGGGAGGTTCTGGAGGACGATTACGGAAGTGATCATTTTCCAGTGCGGTTATCGTCAATTATTCCCGACAGTGATCTACCGCCTTCCTACCGTTGGCTTTTCTCTAGAGCCAACTGGAAGCTCTACCGTGACTTGCGTGTCCCATACTGCTCACGATTTTCCATCGGTGGATGGATGTTTGGATTTTCTGGGTTCGAAGGTCTTGGATACGGCGAGGGCTGCCATTCCCAGTTGAGAGTGCACTTCTCATCTGGTCGTTCTCATCTCGTCGTTTTTGCAGTCATAAATCTTCGGATACCTGCATTGCCACGGGCAGTGGCTCACCGTGCACTTAAACAATCCGCTCTTCGTCGGGTGTGGCCGCTTCAGCGGTTTTCCATCTCTCCTTTACGACTGTCCGGAGTATTCATTTCCCGCACGATACTTCTATCTTCACGGCGGAACTTTTTGCTATCTTGGAAACTTTAACTTACATTGGTGCTCTCCCCCCAGAACTCTCTTGTAATTTTCTCGGACTCTTGTAGCGTCCTTGCATCCTCAGAATCTTATGACCCCAAACAACCAGCTACTGGTTAATTTTTTTACTGCGTATTCCGCAAGGCGGGTTTCCTTTTGTTGGATTCCTTCTCATGTGAGTATCGCCGGTAATGAGATGATGGCCCTTTTGGCTGGATGAGCTTACTTTCTTCCCATTACTCCTAAGCCTCCTTCCTTTTTCAGGCTGTATTCCTTCCCTCCGCCACCATTACAGGTCGCTGTCATTGGTCATCTTATCACGAGTCTCTGCATAATGAGGTTGCCAGCTTATGTATGGCGATCCTCCCGTCCTGCCCCCGTTGTCGCGCCCCATTGACAATTAAACATGAATTTGTTTTTGCCCTTTTTACTCGGTCTTTCGTTTGCGGTGCTTCCCAGGATTGCACTCTTATCCGGTTTCGGAGCGTCTTCGGTCTATTCTTGCGGAGTTGTTCTTTTTTCACTGTTCCTATATTCGAATTTCTTCGTATGTCGCAGCTCTTGTCTCACTTCTAACCTGGCTTCGCTGTGATATGGACCTTTTATAGGTTTGAAACTACAGTTAACAAAATAAATAATAATTACATATACATGGTGTTCTAGAAGTCTGGATTCGTGGGGAAAATAAACTATTTTTTTAAATAAAAAACATTTCTAATGTCAGTTTTACATATTTCATTAAAAAAAATACCCTGATGGCTCAGTATACCAATCAAGAGAAGGCGGAACTGGAGTTGCTACACGTTTCCTGAAAAAGCCAAGGGAGACAAGTCAGTTATTTCACGAACATCCCTCCCTCCTGACTTTCTCCGGAAACGCGTAGCAATACGGTACCAGTTCCACCCTCTCTTGATTGGTATACCGAGCCATCAGGGTATTTTCTTTCCTGAAACATGTAAAACTGATATTATGTTTGTTTCACTTTAAAAATATAATGTACATTTCCCCCCACCGAGTCCAGACTTCTGGGACACCCTGTATATATTATACCGAAACATTCTATATACTCCCATTAATCGTACTGAAAAATGGGGCCTTAGAACTTCCTATGGAATGGCAAACAAATGTAGTGGTTTTAAGTCTTGCCTATAAAATCAGCAGTTTGAGCAATTTTCGCACGAAATGAGGAGAGAATGAGAGGTTTTAATGCTCCTTTATTAAGCCACACCTTCCGAAAGAGCATTATCACGTTATTTGTATTCGAATTTATTATATTTTATATTTATTTTGAAGTTTATTACGTCATCTTCCAATCAAGGATTACAAATGAATTACATCACACGCCCTAACTCGTGATCATATTAGTCAATGAATTTATGGCCCAATTTTGTGTACGAGTGGGTGTTTCTTTTTCAAGGACAGGTTCTTAACCTCCGTAACGGCAAAAGTCACGTGATGAAGGGGACCTACGACTTTACGTGGGATGCGAACCACGGTTTCGTACATGATCATCATCTTTAATTTACACTGAACTACGCTAGAAACTAGGCGTGATTAATGTTTACGAGTTCCTGTACCAATGCGATGGAGGCATGAAACCCCTTTTAAGGAGGGTTTTACAGTCGCTCATAAAACTACTTTGAACTTTCTTGCACTCTTTCATATCATACACGCATCCATATATTTACCAATTTCTTTTAACTTTTTAATAGTACAATTTAACGCCGAGTTAAGCTTCAGATTATCGCAACATGCTCAACCTCTCAGTGGTAATTCAAACGAGAATGTCCAGTGTATTCACGGTTTTCTCGCCACGAGAAATGTCTAAACCAGGGGTTCTTAACCTCTGGGTCGCGACCCAAACTTTGGTCATTAAATTGTTATTTATCATTTATTTAATGTTATCCCTAATCATTTTGCCATTATTATTTTATTATCTATGACGAGTTAACTGTTTGAAGGCATGGGTCGCCGAGCTTGACCAGAGACCAGAATTTGGATCGCAGCCTTAAAAAGGTTAAGAACCCCTGAATTCTAAACATTTCAAATTTCAATATTTGATTAAAAATGAATTTAGCCTTCAGCTATATAAATAAATAATGTTTCGGGTTCTTTAATCTCCTTCATAACGGCAAAGGTCATGTGACGGGATGGACCCACAAACTTACGTGGAACCCAAATCATCCAAAGGTCGGTGCATCATCTGGATGTAGAGGACGTCCAATCATCGAACAGACCCATCATAACATTATATATACAGTGAGTGAGTATGTATATGTATGTATGTATGTATGTATGTATGTATGTCATGCCCTGTTAAAAGAAAAAAATCCTTACCTTTCTCACTGAGGTATCCTGTCTCGTGTAAATTCTTAATATATCCTATCATCAATTTCTCTATAACTTTGACCTTTTCTGGGTCTTTATAGAGACCTCGAATGTCTGTAAACAGGGGCGGAACCCCCTTTTGGAGGGCCGCCCTTAAATAAGGGTCGAGTATTGCTTCTAACCTCTCCCCCGTTGCATAATTGAGAGGTAATCTTTTAGGAACGTGGGCCTTGGGGTACCTGAAGGAAAATTGGGAAGATCTTAAGTAATTAAGAAGAAAAGAAATCATTAAAAATGACTACTTAAACCCAAAGTGTTCCTGAATTCATCCCCGAATGATTTCTACCTACAATTACCAAAGTTTGGGGATTGGCTCTACTGACTGCTGTACCATTACGTACAATATAGCCTATCAGATTTACTGTACAGTATTCTCCTTTCAAATATAGATATTACAATGCAATTACATAAGGCTTAATAAGAGTAATTGAAAATGCTCTAGTATGCATCTTTACGGTAATAGATGCACTTCTAGTGAAATAACGGGATGTGATCACTTCATCTGATGATGATTTGATAGCTTACTGACCACCTATTACTCATTTGAAGATAAAATCCCTCAGTGACAGGGCCAATCCTTCTCTCTCTTCTTTTTTTAAGAGTTAACATAGAAATTGCTCTCGTTTTGAAGAGCTGTCACCACACATCTTGCAGAAAGAATTTTAGTTATTCTTCCCTACGTCACTGTGAAGACGTCTGCAGATGTTCTTACAAGACTCGATATTGCGTTATACCCGTACTAACTTCTCTTTCATTTCCTCATACAACTTTAGTTTATGTTCCTCCGTATTTAATTTGAGCGCCGCTTCTAACTGCAAGTAGTAGTTTCGATTTTCAGGATTCCTGGCGATCAACCCTCTATACACCTCGGCAGCTTCTTCGTTTTTATTCATGCTCATCAGTAGCTCACCTGAAATCGAACGCTCGTACAATCAGAGGTATGCACTCGGCTATGAAATACCTTGCATAGACAGTGCTGGTATTAGTTACCCATAACTGCTCGCTGAACAGAACCAAAAGTTACCCTAACAGTAACAATGTCAATCGAAGATAGCTCCACTATACTTAAAGTGACTACATAGGCCTCCTTCTCTGACCAAAAATGTTCACTCTCTCTTTAGATGGCTAGTCGCTGTTATCGAGTACCTATTAATTTTACTAGTAGTAGTTTCGTTCCAAAAGTTGGGATACACTCAACCATAAAATATGTGCAGCCCAGTGTATTAAAGTATTCAAAGGATATGCTACTTTTTTTTTTAAGATATTCAATGTTTTTAGGCAAACCTATTTAACAGCATTGTATGAGCTTATTCAAAATATTTATTTTTACCAAAGTTAATGCGAGATTACCTCTTATTTTGATGGCAACAAATGTTTATGTCATGTGATTAGAATGGAGTCCTTCTTGCCTTAGTGTAGACAATGAAAGAAAAAGTACCTAATAATCCTCACTGCACCTACCTTTTAACTCCTGTAGCGTAACTTTATCGCAAATATTGGACTGGTACGTTTGGAGGTGTTCCAACGCCTCTTTCGTTCTATTACTCTCTCTGAGGACCATGTTTTGATAGAGAAGTAACTCGCTGTACTCGTAATCATAAGTGCTCTTCTGCAACACAAACATCACCATGGTAACGAACATCACAGTAAATAAATTTACCTAAAGTAACTCAATTGGACAATTATTTCAATGTACCTTCACGGGTCATAGTAACACCTGTTCAACAGCCACTATAAACATTGCCACACCTCGAGAATAACTAGGCACTAAATGAATACACAAGTTTCCATACCTGAATGGTTTTCCTAAATTCTTCTATTATTCTAAGTGCCATTTCATAGTCTTTCAGGAGATGAAAAGACATTGCGTACCCAATCCACGATGCCCTCTGAGTAGGCCGAAGGTCAAACAATTTATATCGAGTTTCCTAAGGGCAAAAATAAAGGCACTAATATTTGGATTCTTTTGTGTGTGTGTGTGTGTGGTGTGTGTGGTGTGGTGTGTGTGGTGTGTGTGGGTGTGGTGTGTGTGGTGTGTGTGTGGTGTGTGTGTGTAAAATGGGGTGAATCTCCCTGTATTGACCAAAGAAATATCAAACATCAAATTGGAGATACTATATACAGTTCGGAACTGTATATACTATCTCCAATTTGATTCTTTCTACAGAACATTATTCTCCAATTAGATTGTTTACACAAATTGTCCTTTATCCATGACACTCCTTCACAGAACCAGCTTACCCAATTACCTAACAGTTCAACCATAACCTATTTGAGTACATTTTCCAAGATCAAACTTCCATAATTACTGTTTCATCTATGAAATGAACTTTCAAATACATTTCACTTTATGGTACAGTTTTCTATCAAAATATTTTCAACGCATTGTGTTGAGTCTGCAAAATATGGAGATCTATTAACCGTTTACTGTCCAACTTTTGAGAACATACATTTCAGATGCTGCAGGACAGATGGATGGACACAATTATTTTATCAATAAAATGTGAATGGACTCTCAAATACTCAAAATGAGCATACATATTAATTTTTTATAGCTATCCAATCTATCATTCATATGCCCATCAATAAGGGTTAATAATATAAAATAGAGTAAAATTTTGAGATAAATAAAAAACATAAGTAAGTCAGGTTATAAATTCCAAGTTGGCCTTGGGTATCTCCAGACAAATTATTATGTGACTTCCTGCATGAAAACATCCAGACAGGTTTTAAGGTGTTCTTACTGGAACATGTAAAACAGTTTTGTTCAACCAATAGGGTGAGAGAGAATATATTATTATGTGATGCCACATGTTGAGTTCATCAAATCGTGTATTTATAAATAACTAAGTATTCAAATAGTGTTCAAAATATATATATATAGAGTAAAACTCCTTTAATCCGGCACCCACAGGGAATTAGTTGTTCCAGATTACCAAATTTGCTGCATTATCAGAACATTTTTGTATGCGTGCATGTATATACACTTAGAATTTCACACTGCTTATATATATACTGTAGTAGTATTATTAGATAATATTACAATAGAGCTAAGGCTCATGAAATCAGGGGTGTAGTAATAAATTGGATAGATGAGTGGTTGCGAGGTAGGAAACAAAGGGGGGTTGTTGATGGAGTAGAGTCATCTTTGGCTAATGTAGTGAGTGGCATTCCTCAGGGTTCTGTATTGGGCCCCTTGCTTTTTCTTATATATATTAACGATTTAGATGTCGGCCTAGTTAGTACAGTTTCAAAGTTTGTGGATGACACAAAGCTGGGTGGTAGGGCAATTAATGATGAAGATGGAGGTAAAATCCAGGAAGATCTGAACAAAATCATTGATTAGTCAGTCACTTGGCAAATGAGATTTAACATTGATAAGTGCAAAATTTTACATATAGGTTTGCATAATGGTAATTTTGCATATAGTATGTCGATGGAGTTGGCAAGCATATATAAAGAGATTTAGGAATTATCATCACTGGTGATTTAAAAATGGTGAAAAAGTACAGCAGTGGTCAATATGGCGAACAAGGTGCTAGGTTTTATAGCTAGGAATTTTTAGTACAAATTGCACAATATTACTGTTGTTGTTGTTGTTCCTCTTTATAAATCATTAGTTAGACCCCATTTGGAGTACATGATCCAATTTTGGAATCTACATATGCGCAAAGATATAGATAAAATTGAGAGTTCAAAGATGAGCAACTAAGATGATTGCGTCACTTAGGACAAAGCTGTACAAGGATAGGCTTAAGGAGTTAGAATTGACTACACTTGAGACTAGGAGGCTAAGGGGTGATCTAATCCAGGTTTTTAAAATTATGACTGGATTCAATAACAGAGAGAGAGCTTTTTTGAAATATCACAATATAATAGTAGTAGAAATAATGGGTGTAAGTTGACAATTAGAAGGTTTGAAACAGCAGTTGCCAAAAACTTTATGCATAGAATAGTAAATAGCTGGAATAGTTTGCTAGTAGAAGTATATAATTAGTAGCACATCTATAAACCTCTTTAAAAATCAATTAGATGCATATGTTGATAGATTAGATTGGGTATAGTTTAAGGTAATAAAATTAATTTTTTTGTGGTTTGGAACCTACATAAAATTGTAGGTCCCCTCTGCCACCATGGAGGACATGCGCAATACACAACTACAACCACAGTTAGGTAGACCAGTCATGAGTGGATCCTAGGGTCTTTGTTGGTCTGAAACATTATAACAAATATGTGTGAGACTAATAATGCACAGTGAAGCACAAAATATTTTATAAATAGCGCATGAGATGTAAGACCATGTGGGTGGCAAACTAATGAACAAAGCAAAATCAGTTGAAAATTGGTGCACACAAGTCCAGTGGGTGAATTCCAGATTAAAAATGTGTGTGTGGGGGGGGGGGGGGCACCAATACCAGACGATCAGGTTTTTTGAATTAATAGATGCCACATTTAAGAAGTTTTACTGTAATTAAATAGTTTAATACTGTCAAATAGGTAACAAGTTAATTATTAAATAATATAAAAGTTAAGAATTTGGAAAACTCATAAAATAGCGTATTTAAAGTTATTTGCAAGTTCCAGGATCACAGTCCAAAAAGCCCTAAAAACATCCAGGGAGGAGGCACAATCACAGATGGGAAGCCATGAACAAAACAAGAAAACATACAAGTAGACTGGAGGATAGTCAGGAACAGCCAAGCAGAGAGAGAAGGTTATACACATTCAATCAGATCATATTTGCCCTCCCTTATCATTTTTAGTTTATATTTCCAAAGCCCACGAGAAATGGGCCCCAAACTTTTAAGATGAACTTCAGTCAGTAAATTAAAGTAAAATTTTTCCTAGGGCTGTCTGACAAAATTTCTTTTCTGCCCTAGCCTTATTTGTGTTCCACACTAGGCCATGCTCCCCGTTTTTACTTAGGCCTATTTCCCTTTATTATTAATTATATATTGTAAATGTAATTTAATTCATTCTGTGAACAAAACATATTAAAACTTTGTGGCATTTCATAACAAGTGGAAGTCATTTTTGTAGTTTTAAAATTCAAGACATAAGAAACACTCATTATAATAAAATAAGATCATTGCAAAGGTAAAAAATAGTTACTAAGCTGAATTAAGAAAAAATAGCTCAAAACACATCTCCATGTCTGCACTACGAAACATGCATTAAGGACAGTAACAAACCACCCATGAACAGTTCAATGGAAGGATCACCCACCAGCAACAGATGACCAGGGGTTACCCTGGAAGAAACCCACATTTAACAACTGCAAGGAATATATCAAATCTTTTAAAACTTGATTTGCAAAATTTTTCTTTTATTACTATTTTACAATTATTTAAGTCTCCTTTAGAAATTGATTTTAATAGTGCAAAAGGTATTATATAAAAATGTATTAAATTTAAAATATCAACTTCACTTATCCAGGTTTCTCTCTACAAACGCATCTTAATCCTGAAAACTCTCATACTATGCTTGCACTGAAGTGTAAACATGGTACGAGAGTTTTCAGTACTCTTTATTTTCAATTGCTTCTCTCTTTTTCCTACCTCTTTCTTGGGCTAGCCTAGAGTGGATCTTAAGGACTTTATTAGCCTGTATCTCTGTAACTAACAACAACTTAAATATTTTATAACATTCCACTCATATTTTTTCCCATTATAGCATTTTGAATTCAGCATAGCCATATACTCATAAATCCATTGCATGACTATTATACTTCATTTATATTACATAGTTAAGTAATAAAAGGGTCAAAAGGTTCACTACTGGAACAAATTCATACGAAAAGGGGCACTGCTACATGTAAAGAATGACTTTGCAGCATTTCCTGAAGGTCCATTTTCATATTCAAAATAAAAAACCTCAAACAAATTTAATTAAAATGTGTCAGGGGATGAATTAATTAATGTACTGAAAACAACTCAAATGCTGGGATAAATCGCGAAATGAATCTTAAAAAATCTTTTACTTTTAAATTTAATAATAAGAACTTAATTTTAATGTACGTAAACCCAAAATCAAAATAATTAAAAAAAAAATTAAAATTCTGGCACAGGAAGGTCTTAGGCCCCACCCAAAGCTACTCCAGGGAAGTACTAACCTTAGCCAATGAATGACCAAGCCAAACCCAATGAAACCCAAAATAACTTTTCTTTACTTATTGAAAATAATACACTTGGCATACATTAATTTTTAAAGATAGACTAATTTCACTTTCATACAAAGTTCCATTTAATTCTCAGTAAATTAGTGAAAATTGGGTCCCAAAGTAACTGGGGGTCTTACAGGGTTGCTTATGGAAAAAATTAACCAGAGAAAAGAGAACACGCAATAATAGCAAGCTTTTATGGAAAATTAAGTAAGGATAACTGTGCAATGTATTGAACACTACTTCAATCCTTTTATTCTAAAGAAGAACCAACATGTGCAAAAAAAATAAAATAAACAAGGAATTAAAGCTGATTTGGAAATTTAAGTCTAAGAACAATGGAGTATTTTCAAGTATTTTAGATGCAATGTAAAACTTTTGCGCGTTAGAAATTTGTGTACGTGTTAATTTTCTTGCATTTTCAGATTCTGAATCCTAATGTATGCAATACAGGGGCCTTGTGAAGTCTTTTAATGTTTTTGTGTATTGCAATAAAATTATCAATAAAATATGAAAATAATTTTTTTATTCATTTATTTTGCAAGAGTACTTTACTCGTACTTGGAATTACCTGACCAATTTTCCTATATCAGTGGTTCCCAACCTTTTTGAAGTGATGGCCCACTAGAGCAGATTCAAATAACTCATGGCCCACCTCCCACATTGCTAAGTTGGTATCATGTTTATATAAGGTTTAATAAGCAAATTTGTTATTATTAACCTTCAACCACTATCGCAGGGTCAGGAAGGACCCCACTCATTTAAATTTTGTGTGACCAAGAATTTAAGATAGTGGTTGAGGGTTAACATTTATTAACATGATGCTAAAAGACAAGCAATGGCCCACTGGTTGGGAACCAGTGTCCTACATCAAGTACTTGTACCCGCAAATTCCAAAAGTACTTGTACTTCACTTATACTTGAGAAAAAGTACCAGTACTCGACCCCAAGCCTGGATACTATATCAACAGAGCATTAAAAAATACTCTATAAATTATTGGAACTATTTTAATGCTGGTGAGCCATACACACATTTCAAAAATTTACTAAGTCCTCTTGAGGGATCTTCATGGGCTGGAATAATAATGACTATACTTAGAATGCTCTTCTACCTGTCACCTGTCATTTTTAGTTCTTACCTGAATATCAAGAAACAAAACCAGATCTTAATGTGGTTAGGATGTTATTCAAGTTGTACAGTGACAATGTGCAACATGAAAGGATTGAATAATAATAAACTGTACTAATATACTGTGGCTTCTATTAGTGCAACCCACTTAACACGCTATAAAATTTTAAGTAATAAATAATAATGTCGTCATTTTTCATGAATTGAATGTCACATGAACATGTTACAGTAACACAGTACATGCTACAATTGATTCTGGTGGTTTTGTTGGCAAAATCGAATGCCATCCCACATCTTGTTAAAAGTGTGTCACAATACTTCCACAAGAATCATCCATACGTGTTGCTCATGGTGTAGTGCTGCTATTAAGTCTATCAAATGTCCCCAAAAAGAAAAATCTGGTGATAATAAACCAGCAATTCTTGGTAGCCACAAATCCCTCAAAAGGATTTAATCAACAAAGAAGGATTGAATATGAGCTTTGCTTGTTTGTAGTGTAGAGCTGTTAGAGCATCATTTTGAAAGCTCTGCAGCCACCAAACTCTGATTTATCATCAAACATGAAAACAGATAAATTGTTTGTGAGGGTTTTATAATGAAATAGTGCGTGAATATGATAGGCATAGAGCAGCCAACGTTATTTATTTAAACTTTAAAAAAGCATTCGATGCAGTTCCACATAGAAGATTAATTGTGAAGGTTAAAAAGCATAGTATACACAGTCAGGTAGCTAACTGGTTAGAGGAATGGCTTCGTGCCAGGAAACAGAGGGTCATTGTTAATAGTAGGGAATCAGGGTGGTTGGATGTAGGTAGCAGTCCCTCAGGGTTCAGTGTTAGGCCCATTGCTATTCATAATCTACATTAACTACATAGATGTAGGCTTGACCAGTAACGTGTCAAAATTCATGGATGATACTAAAATAGCAGTAAAGTCCTTAATGTGGATGATAGAAATAGGCTCCAAGATGATATAATAAGATTATGGAGTGGATGCCAGATGGATAAGTGGCAGATGCAATTTAACATAGATAAATGTAAAGTTTTGCATATAGGTTCTTGTAACAATAATTACACGTACACAATGGACAATAGACAGTTAGCAAGCATTGACAAGGAAGTAGATTTAGGCATACACATACAGTATCTAAGGATTTAAGTTAGGAACCAGTGCCTGGAGTCTTGCACTAAAACTAATAGGATAGGATGTTAGGCTACATAGCACGTAATTTCAAATTTAAATCAAATATTATATTGCCCCTTTACAAGTCCTTAGTCAGGCCTCACTCAGAATATGCCATTCAGTTTTGGTGCCCATATTTGCATGAGGATGTTGATAGGTTGGAAAGGGTTCAGCAACATGCCACGAAACTAATTCCATCAGTACGCAACAAGTCTTATGAAGATAGGATTAAAGAGTTAGACTTGCATTAACCCAAGACTAGGAGATTAAGGGGAGAGCTTATTGAAGTTTTCAAAATTGTTAATAAAATTATTAATAAAATTGATAACGTAAATTTCACAGTGTGTTCATTTTCGATAATAGCAATACTCGTAATGATGGATTTAAATTACATGGTAGGGGTTTCATTACTAACATCGCTAAAAACTTTCTTACATTTATTGTAATTGATAAATAGAATAATTTTCCCATGTCCATCATGAACTCTACCAGTGTTAATATGTTTAAAAACCATTTGGATAGGCATTTTAAAAATATTAACGCCGTTTAAAATAATAAAACAATTAGCAACATGAGCTCTGGGGATGATAGTTGAGGTTTGAGTCTGTTGATTATTATTTAAAAAACAAAAATTTGACTAACACAAACTTAGATGTAGCTCATAGCGTAAACTAACCAACTTTTTGTTATACTCTTCATACCTTTTTTTTTTTTGTTCTTTTCTCATCCTCTTTACTTGCATGTTTGTAATTTGTATGGTATGACAGCGTTTCTTTGAGTTAAACTGTGTTTGCATGGTTTGTAAGCATTCTTATTTTACTTCTTTTCATCTTCGCCCCTTTCCTATGCTCTTCAACTATTTTTCCAACTTGTCAGCAGTGGCCAGCGGATGATGGCAAGACTTTCTCACTCTTTTTCTGAATGAATGTTAACCCACAAATGATAGGTTTTGCTACTTAATTAACCCCTTATTCTCTTCTAACTCCCTATTATCTTCTTTTAACCCCTTACTCTCTTCTTTCTCTCAGGCTAACCTTAGAGTGGATCTTAGGGTCTTTGTTAGCCTTAGCTTCTGTAGAGCTGTAGAATAACAATACCCATGAAATGAACAACAGATTTCCCTAAAGTTTGTCTCGTGTCATCCATAAACCCTTTCTGATTTTTAAAACAAACAAGAGTAATATGGCTGAAGCAACATGAATGCCTTGTTCCCTGTAAAACTATGTTTGAATGATTCCTGTGCAATTATTGTGGCATGCCATCATGCGCACCTTCAACATCACGTTTCTGTAAAAAGTTACATCAAGTAATCTAATCTAGTACAAGATTCATTGGCATCTTGAGATGCCCTCAACCATGAAAAATAAGCTACTCCCTTTTGGAAATTACCTTATAGCCTTCCAAATCCCTCATCTGAATTTGGAGGAGGGATAAATCCCTCAAAATCTGAAGATTGTCTTTATCCCACTTGAGGGCATTCCTGTAGCATTTAATTGCCTCTTCATATTTCTTGTCTGACCTTTGGAGTAAGCCATAGACATGCCAACAGACATGCGATGAGAGGTTGTTGCGAAGGCCCTGACGCACGAAGTTATAAGCTTCCTCCTTTCTGCCCAGGCAATTCAAGGTCAGACCTTTCATTGCCAGTGTTTCTGGTTACAAATAAAAAAAACTCAGATTTTCATAATGGCAAAAGTGCTTCAACAGCAAAAACAAATACCATACCGAGTACATATTCACAATAGGTTTCCTTCAGTTTTTGTCCCATTCTCATAAATAAACCCTCATTACTTTTTAAAATTGCTATTGATGTAAATGATAAACATAAATCCCTCGCTTCCTAAACTCTAAGAATCATTGAAAAAAGAAGACTAACAGCAATTAAAATGTATTGTATTAGAAATAATCACTGGGCTGAATATATTTGAAATACCGTATTTTTTGGTGTATAAGACGCACCTTTGTACAAGATGCACCCCTATTTTCAAGGCCTTTTTTCAGGAAAAAAAATTATGACCAACTGCCTAGTTGTCAGAAAATGTCCGTAATTTTCTACCAGCAAGGCTGACTTTTGTTAAAGCCCTCCATCAAAAGTATGGTGATACGTTTTCTTTCACCCATACTCATTATAAGAAAATAGTATAAGTATACGGGAGACTATACTATATATTATGAAATATAAAAGTAAATCATTATGCAATATGTACTGTTTTTCTTGTTATCAGTGGGTTGGGAAGATAGAAACTTAGTGTAAAATTGGCTAAACCAATATACAGTCAGGAGGGACTAAGAGATGATGAATTTTTGTAAAAATCCATCAGTTCTTCTAGCCCATATAAAGGTAATATTATGACCTTCGGTGTATAGAATGCAGGGTGATTTTGAGACCCCTTTTTTTGGAAAAAAACTCTTATACACCGAAAAATACGGTACTGCCCATACAAATTTAATAAAAACTTTGCCACTCTTTATTTTGGGTACTTTATAAATATGAGAAATTATAATATGTTGTGATATTTTATGAATTTAGATAGGTATTATAGAATCAATGAGTTTTTGATATATTAAAAAATAGAAAAAAAAATTTACCCTTCAAATTGCTTTATTTAAACAAATTTGTGAGTAAGAATAGGCCTAAGATATCTCTTAAGATGAATGCAAGCTTAAATTTGATTATAGTCTAGTCACAAAGATTATTAATTATAAAGGGAGGCCTTTGATTTACACTTCTTAATTAACATTACCATTTTGGAGGGCTAAATTTAGCCTGCAATACAGTGAAATACAGGCTTAGATCAGGCTTCACTTAAGTCTAATGTTACAGCAGACTAGGTTAGGTTAGGTTAGGTTAGGTTAGGCCTGTACTGTATGACATAGTTTGGTCTATATTTTATTCCCATCTCTCTAATCATTCACGCTAATTTCACATCTAAATTTGTAATTTAGTCATCATTTATGCTAATTTCAGAATCAAATTTAAAATTTTCATAAAATATTCAAACTGCAAACTCAATCCAAAGAAGACATCATTTTCAAACATATTGAGAGTATCATGACAGCCATCAACTTCCATTTCACATTTATTCTATATTCTATGCTAAACATCTTTAAAACAAAGCTTAAAAATACAGCCAAGTCTAACTCCATTTTTCTTTTGAACTATGTTACAATAATAGCCTAATCTGCTTCCATTAAATACACCATACCAACCCATAATTCTGATCCAATTTTATTTATGGTACCATAATCTATTTTACTTACAACAACAACAACATACACTGTGAAATGAAAGTTTCTATAGAAGATCTACCATCTGCTTTGCAACAAAGTATCTCATACACAAAATTACACTCTACAGCCTTAGTTATCCACGGACAATTATTTCATATTATTCTCAAAAATATAAATACCACCTAGTTTTACCCTCTCTGGAGGTACTCCCATTACAACACATTCTTTTTCACTTCCTTCATTTTCTGAGATATCTTTCACCAAATGGAAAAGGAAAAAGATATTGTTCATTTCTACGAGACCATTCCATACAAACCAAACCTTACTAGAATTTCTCATCCAAACAGTTATGAAAAACAGGCCTACAACAAACTCAATTATGAAATTAATTTTGAGTTATTCTGATACTGATGTCTGAAAACAAACTTGTTAAAATACTTTAAATTACCTTGCATCTAATAAAATTATAATTACCCAAATTTATTATTATTTAAACCATTTTTTCTTTAAGCAACTTACCTCCATGATCTGGAAAGTTTGACAAAATAAGCTTCGCAAATTTCAGCCCATTTTTGTACTGTTTTTGTTCATAGCAACGCTGCGAAGAAAGCAAAATAAAACATTGATGATATCTACTGGTTACCATTTGATATTATTCTACTTTCCATTCATATATTATGGGAACCAAATTCTTTAATAACTGGCTCCTTATACTCAGAAAGTACTAATACTCTTGCCCAGGGGCGTAACTAATGGGGGGGGGGGGGGGGGGGGACATGTGCTCCCCCAACTTTTGAAGTGAGGGGGATAATATAGGTTTTGCCCCCCCCCCCCCCCAACTTTTGATCTAAGTTAGCTTACATGAAGGAAAATATTTAGTTCTTGAAATAATCTATGATGAGTAAATCTTTAATTGTATTAGTCCTATTAGTATGCTGGAAAGTATTACTGATTCAGTACTAATACTGCAGTGATAGATACTTTAATGAGACATCTAGTTATTTTTTACTTTAATTATTGCATATATTGTTTTCCTTTAATGTTAAGTATATACTTGATATACATAAAGTAGTTGTGAAAATGCTCCTTTGATTTTCCTATTACAGTACAATCATAAATATAGATCACTCTCTAAATCATAGTATTTTAAGAGCATCTTTTGGTTGCAAACTCATTATAATAGTGATAACTCAGAGCTTTATCGAGACTCGAAAGAACTGGTATTCAGATATCAGTTATATTCAACCAAAAAAATATGCCTTGGAAGACCAAATTTAAGACATTACCTACAGGATAGCAGCACAGAAATTCATCACAGGATTTTTCATCATTATAGTTGTCCCCCCGAACTTTTGAAAGCTAGTTACACCCCTGCTCTTGCCTATTACAAGAAATCAGTCCACTCTTATCCACTATAAAGAATCTACTCTAAACTATTAAAAGGAATAGTTTTGTATCAACTACTACAATAAAGAAAAGCCTGCTATTTCAGGACTGAGTAATTGGCTTAATGAACTGTGGTCCTCGCCAAAGTATAGTAAACCCTCAATTTAATGGACCTCCATTCAATGGACTTCGGAAACAATGGACACTGTCCAACATTCCCAACATCTAATCTATTGCGCATTTTGCGCTTCAGTCAACATGAGCCATCATGAGCCCACTCTGTTGATGATTGCATTCCATGATAGAGCATCATCTTTACCTCTTAAGTTTTGCTTTTAATTCAATGTTTGTGTTTGCTTTATTAGCGTATAAAGTGAAGAGAGGTTATTAACCATGGCCTCTAATGATAGAGGTGTTATTAGTGTGCTATTAGATACAGTATACAAGATCATCAATAAACAACCGGAATTAATGGACACTCCTTACCCGCTATTAGTCTATTAAATCAAGGGTTTACTATATTGAGTATTCAGGTAATATGCGGAGCCAAATAATCAGTATCATATTTAGTTTTGATATAGAGCCTATATACAAAAATTATTTCAGCAAACTAACACACAAATAATATTTATAATGAAAATAACCACAAACAAAAATGAAAACATGAACTAGTGCTTGAGTGAAAAAAGGCACTGGCTAAGGTTTTCAAGCTTAGCCAGGGCCTTTCTTCATTTGATCCTGTTATTTTGAATTCATTCAGAACAGATTTAGATAAGAGCGGCAAAATGCTAAAACTCTGATTACTATTCCATATGAATTGTATGCTCCTCCTAAAATATTTTCTGCACCAATCATTTTTTTTTCTTTGTGATCTATACATAGTCTCAATCTTGTTATTAATTTCAGTCTTACTGAGAATGTCATTAGACAAAAGCACTTGAGCACTATTTTGTGTTTTCAATTGTCTTCATGGTTATTTTCATCATATATACTGTAGAGGGGCAATTGCACTAAGTGTTAGGTATTTGAGCCACCTACCTGAAAGTTCCCATTATTTGATTATTTGTCAACATATACAGGCTCCTCAACATACGTAAGGGTTACATTCCTGGACCCATTACGTAAGTCAAATTTTACATGTTGGAAATTAAGGTAAACTGTACAGTAAACAGTGTATGTAGCCTACCTAACTCAATGTGAAATGCATAATAACTGTCATAAAATGATGTATGTGTACAGTACTACAGGTAAACAGAACAGAATGTATAAAATAGTAAATTATAAAGATGAATTTTAACTTTACCTATACTCCCTAAAAATATTTTGAAATTCAAATTGCAAAATATTTTTTGCGTAACCTCGAATTTACGCAAGTCAACAATATGCAAGTCGAGGAGAGCCTGTATATTATTATTTATAATACAGCCATATGCATTTTATTTATTGATATATATGTTGACAAATAATGGGAACTTTTAGGTAGGTGGTGCAAATACCCAACCCTTGGCACAATTGCCCCTTGGTGTGTGTGTGTGTGTGTGTGTGTGTGTGTGTGTGTGTGTGTGTGTGAGAATATCTAGTAGAGTTTCCAAAAGTTTCATGAACTACAGCATGTCTACATCAACCATTTTTTTTTTTTTTTTTTTTTCCAAAATCTGTTAGCTACTTTTTTTTTTTTTTTTTAAGTTCCCAAAGATGGAGAACTAGATTTTTGCTTTCTTTATTTACAATCAAGACATGATTGTTATCAGGTCTTCTAGCTACCCAAGAAAGAGCTTGCAACTCTTTTCACAACTTACAAGTTTAGGTGCAATGTACCATACAGTCAAATTATCATAGGTTGTAGAAGAATTGAAGTACAAAATACATTATTGAAACAAGGGAAGAACATGGCTCTCAAGAATGGAAGTACTGTAACTATACTGTACTACATCAATCCTTTAGAGCAGGGGTTCCCAAATTGGTGTTCCGCGGAACACTTGTACATGACTCCAGATTCCTGGGATCTTGGGAGCATTGCTCCAGTAAATTTGACCAGGAGAAAAAGTAAATTTGGGTTTGGGTTTTGTTCATCCGCTAGACATTATGCAATTTTTTTGCATATACGTTCTTGTACAAACCAATTTTTTTAAATTACAAATTTAGTTATTTTAAGTTTAGTTGGTAATTCTATATTTAACAATTATTTTTATTTTTTGTTAAGCTTCAATGTTTTGATAATTAAAATTTTATTAAAACATTTTTTTTTTAATATAAAATTATCAGGATTGGACTATGTTCCATTGATCTCGGCCAGGTTTGATAAATTGGCCAGATAATTACTTGTGCGGTTTTAAGTACTGGAATTGAAAAGTTTAGTTAAGTTTAAACTTACTTTTACTTACTTTAACTTGCCTACTTTTACTTACTCTTCCTTACTTTTACTAAGTTTAAAGCACTTACTTTTACTTACTTTCATTGTACTATATTTACTTACTTTTACTTACTTTTACTCACTTTTACCATACTATATTTACTAACTTTTACTTATTTTGTATTTTTTCAGGTAGTCAATAATCAATAATGGATCCTAATATTGATGAAGTTGGAGAGAAAAGTGAGGGTGTTAAAAGGGGTTACTTTTGTGGTCAATGCAAGAACAAATATTCAAAGAAGCAAAACAGGGAGGAACATTTTAATTCCAAAAAAAATATTTGTTACAATACAAGAGGTCCCAGAGTTTGGGCCCACAGCTTAGATATTGCAGTAAAGAAATACCAGGATGAAGTGCAGCAAAGAGATACGGCAAAGCAGTCATTTAGTTTGTTCACAAAATGTGCTAGTGCTAGACCTCAGAAAAATGAACCAACTTCATCAACTGCTAATCTAGAAAATGAAACTTTTTCACTAGATGTTTCACAGACTGAAGAAAGTGCTTCTCCTCCACCTAAGAAACAAAAGGTAAGTGAGGAATCTGCGCATCAGACTAACAAAAACTGCTTTAGAGGAATTTGAAAATTCCCAAATCCAGAAGACATTGAATGCAATTTTGCGCCTAACAAAAGAAACTCACCAAGCTGTTGTGGTTAATAAAGAGAAGAGTCAAAATATGCCTTCAAGTTCAAGTGTTGCATCCAAATCTAATAAAGCAAAAGAACAAATTTGACATTTCCATAGCCCATTTAAGCAAGTGTAAATCAATACAAGAAATCCTGAACAATGATTTGATCAAATCTACATTCAAATTGGTGGAAAAGAAGGATCTAGGGCATGCTGATGATTCATTTTCAGTACCAAGTGATATAATGGAAAACATTGCAAATAGTGACACTAATATGCCTGATGTAGATAGATATAGCTGTTGAGGATGATGATGATGATGATAATCAAGAAGATATTGATGATGCTTCTGATGATAAAATGTTTACATTATATTGCATAGCTTGCACAGACCCCAAAGCATGTGCTTCAGACAAACATTCTAACATAAAAGGTTACTTCAATGTTAAAGATTTAGCCTATGTATGCAAACAAGGAGAAAATCAAGAGAGATGGTTTAGAAATCTGAAAACCCACCTGAAGAGACATTTAATTAAACTTCAGCATCATCAAAGAGCTGCTGTTTATGAAGTGATGAAAACATCATCTCGGAACACTACTAAACGCATAGAAGACTTATGTGGCAACATCTTATACTACATAATGAAAACAAACACTGCATGGGCTCTATATCCAGTACTTCTAGCTGTATTACATAGGTCAGGTTGTGAGGTTGGAAATTTGAATCATAGCACACATGCGTGCGAGACAATTTGTGAGCTATTAGATAATCAACTTAAAGAACAAACTGTAAAGTGGTTCTTAGAACAAACTTCAGTAACAATAACAGCTGACATTGGAACAATTTTGGGATTAAGCATGCTAGTTGTATTAGTTATGAGTGAAGAAGATAAGACTGTAAAACTTGCTGGGATAAATTTAGTACGCAGCAAATCAGGAGTTTATTTGGCCAATGAAATTTTTGATGTGTTGAAGTCTCCTAATCACTTGAAACTATCTGAAGAAGCAATTAAATCCAAGGTATCTGGAATGGTTGGAGATGGGGCTTTTTGTAAGGACAACAAGCCATTTAAAAACGAAATGAAAAAGTTGTTTGGAGAAAATTTCAAATTTTGATGGGACTTAATGCATATTGTGAACAGAGCCCACGTTGATGCATTGAAGAAAATTTGTAAACTAAGTGAGCTTTTAGACTTTATTCAGAATCACACTTCAAATCTGAGATCAGGCCTTGACTATACCAATATGGTTCTTGACAATATCATTGGTTTTAAGAGACCAAAACTCAAATCTGATACTCGCATGGTTAATTACGAATTTGATCAATTTGACAGATTTGTGGAAAATTGTGTTTTTTGATCATCCACAAGAGAAAGAAATTAGTGCCAAGTTCTATGTATTAATTTCCTATGTAACAAAGATTATGTTGCAAGTAGCTCAAAAAACCACAGTTAGTGCAGAATTTGTAGAAAATATATTTTATAAAGAAGGAGGGAAAACTGTTATGTTAAGAGTGATGGAAACAATTTCCAAATTAGCTAATGGAGGAAATGCAAATGATGTATTTTCTGAATTTAAGCACGATACCACAGGGCAGCAAAAGGAACTAACAGCTGAGGATTACATCCTAAATGAAGTTTACAAATACATCAAGAAACATTCTGATTACTACCAGGTTGCTGAAGTTGCTAGACCATCCAGAACCAGATCTGAAAGTAGTTTTACAAAAGACTCAGTGATAAATTGGCTGACAGAATATATAGAACAGCTGTGGAAAGGAATCACAGAGAGATTAAAGCATTTTGATAAAGATGGATCAACTGCCTGGAGTGAAGCACCAGCTGAAGGGACATTCTCCATTCTTGGTTACATTGTTGAATACAAAGGATCCATTAAGCCATCTCATTTGACTAAGCTGTGCAGAATTGTGAAGGAGGGTCCAGCTCCAGGCACTAGATCTGCTGTAATGATCACACAGAAAGCCATTGATCAGTGGCCAAGCATACATGGCGGTAAATTCACAACAAATGCCTACATGCAAGGTCTAACATCGTCCACTGTTGCTGCTGCAATGAATAAATAAACTTAAGGTGAGTTATAAACTGTACATTATTGTATTATTATGTTTAGCTAAAACAATTTGTAATTGGTATGTCGTTAATTCAAGAGTTTACTATCATTAACCTATCTAGTGGTGTAAGGGGAAAAAAAGTAAATTCAGAGCTGTGCTCCAGTAAACTTTTTCAAATCTGGAGTCATGCACTTGTATACCGTGAGAAGTGTTCCGTGGAACACAATTTGGGAACCCCTACTTTAGAGCATTCCAAACGACAGTTCATATTGCTGCATAAATATCACTTTGTTGTACCATCATTTATTTAACTTTTATTAAACCAATTACTCCAAAACCTAGTTATGGATAAACAGAACTACAACACTATAATTTAACCCTTTTTTCATTGAGCTTTCTTTCCGGGAGAGAAATGTGTCCCTTCCCTCTGATGATATTAATATCCCTTCCTTCAACCTTTGTAATGTTAAATGATGTAAAATGTTTTCAATCGAGTAGTTTTTGCCATACACAAACCAGCTAATCATTTACTAATCTTAACATTGTTAAAAGTTTTATAGGCTTTATGTTTGATGGTTATTTATATGCCTGGTAACCTGTACAATGTTTCATACAGCATTCTCTCAGGGATACAACATTCTCTCAGGGTACAAAGGTCAGGCTCATGGCTCTACCTCCAGAACTGGTTTGGTGAAGGATAGTATGTCTTTTTTGAGCTCTCCATCTTACATAGCCAGGCACATCCAATTCACCCAAGGCTGTCCTGATCTAAGTGTGTAGTTTCAACTCTTCAATATGTTCACAAATACGCAAGTTCTGATCCATATCTCTCTCAATAAATAGTTAAAATGTCTGTCTTCTAATAACAAAGTTAATTTCCTTCAAAGATGATACGATTGTTTCTTGTCTAGCCATTACTTTCATTTAAGAACACTACACATTCTGCCTTTCTTATTTTCCAATGTTGTTTGGATAGTTATATGGTTTAATTTGAGATGGGGAACTAGTTTCTCTACTACTTTCCATGCGTAAATTATGGTGTACCTCTCTTCTTCTTCTTTCTAATGAGTACACATTTAATTTATGAAATCTTTTCCAGTAATTTAGTTTTTTGCATCCACTAATCTTAACCATGAAATTTCTTTGAATTTCTTCAAACTTAATAACTATATATCAAACTTTTTTAATGTTAAATTTATTTTCTTCTGTCCAGTTGTACATTCTCTTTGTGGCCATTGCAGAGACTATATTACTCCGAGTTTTTAATTATTTTTGCTAATTATCAAAAAATGTTGCTGCCAGACTTGGGGCTGAGGCCTAGCTTCTGCCTTGGACCTCAAAAGTGGTGGCCAAGGCCAGCTGAAAAATTGGAAAGGTCTTGTGACTTTCGTGAGGCCTTAGGATATCCTGATTTGTTTTATTCTGTAATTTTTAACTCTCAGTAGCATTGGGGTGGAAATTCTTCAGGTGGGCGCACTCAGGGTGCATATTCTTCAGATGAGGAACATGACCTGACAGGTGACCATATGTGGTGGCATACTTTGATAAATATTAGTTAGACAGGTGCCTAGTTAGATGGCAGTCTTTGATAAGTACTATTCAGTTAGGTGACCAATGGATTAGTGACAGGTCACTGACATTAGGTACATAAATATTATACATGTCACAGTATATAAATATTATTCAGTCAGTCAGCAGTAGACCAATTGACTTAATGTAGCGAAACTAGTGTGGGAAAGCAATTCATCAGTTGAACTGAGCTCATATAATGTATTTGTGTTATTTATGTGCATAAACTATTGTACTGTATCTATTTCTATAACAAAAAATAGGTCAAACTAGAGAATACCACCACCTGGTATACAGATAACTAGCTACTGTCATCAATAATTTTATTTTTTGCCCCTCATAAATTGTAACATATAAACTTTAAATAATATGATTTGAAATGAATATATAATATCAGATGCAAATAATAATTTTGCTAATTTTGGGATTATAACCGAGATGTAAACTGTTATATTGTTTGCAAATAATTTTTTCTATCTTTTTCATTTACTTTAATAATATAAAGTATTATACATATAACTTTAAAAATGTCTGATAATGGATAATATCAGGTGCAAATATATTTTTTTTATCATCATTGTTATATTATATAGTAATGGCATGATATAAACTTCATACCTATAGGCCTACCATATATTAGAAATCTTTCACATACAGTACAAGCTACAATTACATTAATGATCTTTGGTAGACTTTAAGACCACAATTTTTTATTGCCATTTTTTATTGCATAAAAATGCAAAACTTAAAAAAAATAAGGCATCTCCAAATGTAGCTCTGTCTGCAATGCTCACTCGAGTCGCTAATCATTGAAGCCAATAAAACCATGACATCTAATGCAGCATTACCATCTTTAATGAAAAGGATTATTGCTTTGTTGCCAAATTTTCAACACAGAAAATAAATTATGAATATGTTACAAAAATATGACAAACTAATAAATCCTATAGCTGGATATCAGTATCAGTTATTGGCCGATACTGGTTTTAATTATCTGTATCGGTTATTGGCTAAAAAGCGATATCAGTACATCCCTACATGGAGGAGCTTATTCGTAAAAGATTTTGAAATAGTATCCACACCCAGAGGCACAAATAATGCATTCGTTATTTCCATCCAAATATCATACCTCTGGGTGCAAATACCTTCAGCCTAACAATATTAAGGCCTCGTGAGGCCTCCCCTAAAAAGGCCTTGGCCTCAGCATCAAGACCTTTGAAAAATCTATGTCCTGGGCCTCAGCCTCGTGGATTTCCAAAGGCCTTGGCCTCATCCCCATGCCTGATCACTGCCCTATTATTGGTTACTTTATTATCTAACTTATACGAGTAATCAGGATTATGTTTAATGGTGAAGCAAGTATTGTTCCTCGTGGTACCAAGTTCTGTAGCTAGGTCCAATTCTGGTAAAAATACTCCATGGACTGTAATAGAATTGTCGATATATATATATATATATATATATATATATATATATATATATATATATATATATATATATATATCGTAAAGAACGACGCTTTGTATAGGAAAATTATCCGCGCAAGATGAGAGTGAAAGAACGAAACAAATGAAAAAATGAGGTACCCACCCGGGAATCAAACCCGGGATCTTCCGATTGCCGGTCAGATATGATAACCACTACACCACAGGCCTCACCCAAACAAATGTCGTAATTCCTCTACATACGCGCAGAAACCAATGCCCCACTATTCCTATACATTTCATTTCATGTGCTATTGTTTCACGATCACCTTTGTTGAATGCCTAGGCAAAGTCTTTGTATATTGTATCATAATTGTCATTACTCTCAACCGCATCGGTGATATGTTCTCTTAGATTATTAACCGCGATAAACACAATCTTTCCAATCAAAATCCACACTGGTTCTTACTGAATCGTCCAATTAGGAGCCCTACTCTTTAAATATTAATGTCTAGAAATCTTCTCTATCCAATAAAAGTGTACACCTACTCCAATCTTAAGCTTTAATCAATGTATGGTAGCATTCCATTCGCCCAGACCTGCCATTGAATACAATTTCAGTCATCTTTTATAGTTTATACGATGCTACAACATATCGCGCAAAATTATGTTCATTATATCCTCTCCTCATAATTCTTTAGATCAAAAAAGTAGACTACCCTCCAGCTTTCATCAACCAAATCTTAATAATCCAATCTTAGAGGTTAGGAGACGAGAGATGGTTACCCTAGATTTTGTTATTAAAGAAATTTTATCTAAAAGAAGTTTCCAAAAATGATCCATATTTCAGTGAGAAAATGAAATGTAAATAAAAACTCACTCTAATCACAGATTTTTAAGCCTAATTTTACTTTATGTTGGAAGAAGGGGCCAAGGGTGAATGTCTGCAAAAACACACCCCATATAATAGAAAGATAAGGGAGCCAGAAACAAAAAAAAAAAATTTTTTTTTAAATTTTGAAAAGATTGTGTACTGTGTAAGATGCATATATGTATGTGTAGTGAAGAACGGAGAGAGAATGGCGTGTTTGAAAGGATGCTGGACTGCTCACAGGGTAGATGAGACGCGGAAAAAGATTGGCCAAGGAGGACAATGATGGGAGAAATGGAAGTTCCAGCACTCCCAGTCACCCGCCTAATGTCTCCCCCAGGAGTACTTCCCCAGTTGATTGGTGTCTATAATCTCCTCCTTATAATGAAGTCAAGTAGGCTTATTTGAGACTCATCAATAATCTGCGAAGTAGTAACTCACGTAACACTAATTATCTTTAAAAAGAAAACGAAGTCACGTATATTACGCACTAAGGAATCAAATTTTATTTTCCTTAAATTTGAGTCAAGATCAACATAAAAATTAAAAAGAAAGTTTAAAAAATTATGCGGAAGAATGTCAATTTGATTTGTGAAATCTTGATATGTCTGGAAAGTATTATAGAACTACTTAAGGGAATGTTTGCGTGAAAACAGGATGGATAGGGTCAAAGCCTTTAATTAACAAAATTTTAACAATCCTCCATCTAATCTTTCTCAAATCTATTATAACTACAGGATGTGTATAAGGAGACAAATCTGATATGAACCGGCTTAAACTAGTTTCAACTTGTTTTTTAACTCTCAAACGGCAATTATTTCAGTCTGTATTAAGGTGTTATAAAGTACGTATAATAAATATTACTCATCCATGTTCAATCACGTTAATATAATTCAAATCAGATTCATCTCTTCACTCACATTACTTTATAGACACCCAGTATTTAAAGCTCAACTTTGGGGGAAGATAATGATCATGAAAATCCACTTAATTTCTCTTATCACCATAAAGTGACAAATCTATCGCGAACTGCCAAGTTTACCCAAGAAGAAATAACCGAGCTCATGAAGTATTTCTGGGAAGAAGCAACATTAGAAGAAAAAGGGAAAGCCATTACTTTTCAAGCCATCATTAATAGCGAAATAGTAACTTCAATGCATAAAGGGACCTTCAAATGAGCATTTTCCCCATTATGCAGGAAATAGTTTATCAACCAACAGATGCTAGACCATAGTGGTTCTTAACCCCTGGGTCACAACTAGTGATGAAAGCCAGTATTGAAAAACCAGTATTTATACCAGTATTGGACAAGAGACACGATACCGATATCATCATTATCAATACCAGGTTTTCGGTATTGAAGAACTGCCTATTGTAAGAATAATATATCGGATTTTTCGCAAATCACCATTAAAAATGAAAAATGACAAGACTTTGTTAAGGACAAATTCACTGGAAAGGAATTGAAACTCATTTTAAACTGTAAAACAAGATGGAATAGTCTTTTAAGTATGGTCGAATGATTCCTTAAATTGAAACAATGCATCCCCAAAGCTTTAAGAATGATTCGTTCTTCTGAAACCATTTCTTCAAGAGAGTGGGAAATTTTGGAAGATCTATATGATACATTTTGTCCTGTTGAAATAATTCTTAAAAGACTATGTTCAAAATGCATCTCTCTTGACGGCTGAAATCTCCAGCAAATTTATTTTAAAGAAACTTGTAGAGAAGAACACTCCAACAGCATTGGAGCTCAAAGACTGTCTCAGTAATTTCCATTCTTCAAGGAGAGAGAGATATTGTCAGTTTAATTAAATATCTTCACAACCCTGAAGTTTTAAAAGTTCAAGAGGAGGAACTATTTTCTATTCCATCTAAACTAGTGCTCAAAAGAACTGCAGAAAAGATTTTTAAACGGCTTTTTCCTAAGAATGATGAAAATTTAGTTGGTTTCGAGGAAGAAAGTGAAGACCAAGACTTACAAGCATCTAACTACTCAGAGAATGTTACTGAAGACAAGAATGAAGTAGATGATCCATTGATGTGCGAATACATGAAAGAAAAGAGAAATTAAAAAAGGTACCATTGAGAAGCAATGCAACTAACTTTGATCCTACTAATGAATTTAAGAGTTTCGAAGTTTCTTCACAAAGAAGTGAAAATTTAGAGAAGCTGCACAAGGCATTGCTTTCCATTAAACCCACTAGTGTAGAATCAGAAAGAGCTTTTTCTGCTGCTGGCTTATTTCTGACCAAGCTAAGATTAAATCTCTGAACAATCATTAGATAGTCTTTGTTTCCTCAAAACTTACTTCCAAAACTAAAATAAGAAATAAATATGCAAAATTATTAATAAACTTTTTTTTTAATTTTTAAAATTGTTATTTTTCCCTTTTACCTTTGGTTATCTGATATACTTAATCATTATAAATAGTCCTTCCTTTTTCCTGCCTTTCCCTAGGAGCTGCTGTTCAAACTTTTTTCAATCAATGGTATTTTCTCTTTGGTGTCAGTGACAGAATTTAAAAAGTAACTTCAGTTTTTATTGTCGTTAATGTGGTGAGTACTACAGGTCCTGCAGGCTTGTGGGAGGGTTGGTTGGCACTTGGCAGGGTGACACCAAAAAAATCATTATAAATTATTCTCTATATAAAACCGGTATCAGTAAAATAATTGTTCAAATACCAGTATTAAAAATTGTCTATTATTTCATCCCTAGTCACAACCCAAGATTGAGTCATCAAATTGTTATTTATCATTTATATTATCAATAATCATTTATTTTATTATCTATTACGAGTGAACTGTTTGAAGGCATGGGTCACCATGACCAGAATTTGGGTCACAGCCTAAAAAAGTTAAGAACCACTGTGCTAGAACCATACCATCGCACATCCTGAAAATCCGTCTCACTAAGCCAAATATCTTTTAAAATGAATTAATAATTCTTTATTTATAATATAAATAAAATTTTTGTCATTACAATAATTTTAACAAAATAAATAACTGTGAATTGGGCTATTTATTTTATTTAAGTTAGCCTTTAAGCTTTAGGCTTTACTGGACTCAGATTAATTAACAACAAAAGATCACTTTATAGATAATGATTAATAATATATAAAACTGGTTTTTCTGCTGACAATTGTCACAACATAACTCATAAGTTAAGGAACAGAGAAAAAAAGTGTTTAGACAAAGAAATAGGCAAAATTCCATAGATTAAAAATGATGTGTGTACTTTCTGCCATGAAACTTTTTTTGCACAAAATGTATAAAATCAGTTTTTTTTAAGAAGTGCCAATGTCACCCCATATTACAGTAGAGGATTAACCAGAGCCAGAATCTTGGAAATTATTCAGAACCTCGCGATACTGGTCCCATGTCCAAACTCCAAATACCTGCTTCTTCAAGTTAATTTTACTGCGGTGCATTATACTTATCAAAGCTCACCCTAACAATACACCTTGAAGATATAAATGTGAAAAAATTTCCCATCTAAAGGGAGCTCTCTCCTCATTCCAGTGAATCCTATGAGCTCATAGGACCCTAAAAAGGAATTAAGTGTCACTCAAAAGCAGAGAAGCAAAGTAATGGAAAGTGTGACCTCAAAGGTTTAGAAGTAGGCGAGAGTTTAGGATGTAGTGATCATCAAATTCTTAGGTTTAAGTTATTGATAGAAAACACTCAGGATAGTAACGTAATAGAAGTCCCTGATTTTCGTAGGGCTAATTTTGAGTTTTGCTGATAGGATGAGAGTAGTGGACTGGGATAACTTATTTATGGGTAATGACACAAATTTGCGTTGGGTGGCGTTTAAAGAAAGTTTTAGGAATATTGAAAGGGAGTTTATTCCTCATAGGCCTAAGCGCGTTAGAAATCGTGGTAGGCCGAAGTGGTGGACTCGGGAAGTAGGCGAGTTCATAAATGAGCGTATAGACTTAATAAGCGCAATGGCATGGCAGCTAACTTTAATAGATATATCGAGCTTAGACGTCAGGTTAAAAGATCAGTTATGAATGCTAAGCGTAATTTAGAGATAGTTATAGCTGCGGATAGTAAACATAATCCAAAAATGTTTTTTGAATACGTAAGTAATCGTAAGCCGGTGAAAGATAACATAGGTCCTCTGGTGGATGTAAATGGCGCTTTGGCTTCTGACGCTCAGGCGATGGCGGGTATTTTCAATAACTTTTTTGTGACAGTTTTTACCGTAGAAGACGTAAATAATGTCCCCGACGTTGACAATATCGTTCCATTTAGTAGCGAGACTATTTTAGATGAAATAACTGTTTACGAGGCTGAGATTGCGCATTATATCGATAGGCTAAAAGTTAGCAAGGCTCCAGGCCCTGACGCTTTTTATCCCAGACATTTGAAAGATTTGAAAGACATTATTGTACGGTAGGCCCCTTAGCGAAGATTTTTAATCAGTCACTCAAAACGGGGAATATTCCTGAAGACTTCAAATTAGCTAACGTCATGCCTATTTTTAAAAAAGGCAACCGCACGGTAGCTAGCAATTATAGGCCCATTAGCTTAACGTCAATTGTCGGTAAACTTTTGGAATCCGTAGTTAGGGATCGTATTATCGATCACTTAGAAAGTAGGGGTTTGATTAATAGTAGTCAGCATGGGTTTCGACGCCATAGGTCTTGTTTAACTAATTTGTTAGAATTTTATAACGAAATAGTGCGCGAATACAATAGGCATAGGGCAGCTGACGTTATTTATTTAGATTTTAAAAAGGCGTTCAATACAGTTCCGCATAGGAGACTAATTGTGAAGGTTAAAGCGCACGGTATACGCGGTCAGGTAGCTAACTGGTTAGAAGAATGGCTTCGTGCTAGGAGGCAGAGGGTCGTAGTTAATGGTAGTGAATCGGGGTGGTTAGATGTAGGTAGCGGTGTCCCACAGGGTTCAGTGTTAGGCCCATTGTTATTCGTAATTTACATTAACGACATAGATGTAGGATTGACTAGTAACGTTTCAAAATAAATTTGCGGATGATACTAAAATAGGCGGTAAGGTTGTTAACGAGGATGATAGAAATAGGATCCAAGATGATGTAAATAGGATTATGGAGTGGACAGATAAGTGGCAGATGCAATTTAACGTAGATAAATATAAAGTTTTGCATATAGGTTCTCGCAACAATAATTACGCATACACGATGGATGTTAGGGAGTTAGCGAGCGTTGACGAGGAAGTAGATTTAGGCGTACGCGTATCTAAGGATTTAAAGGTTAGGAACCAGTGCCTGGAGTCTTGCACAAAAGCGAATAGGATGTTAGGCTTCATAGCGCGTAATTTCAAATTTAAATCAAAGGATATTATATTGCCCCTTTACAAGTCCCTAGTCAGGCCTCATTTAGAATATGCCGTTCAGTTTTGGTGCCCATACTTGCGTGAGGATATTGATAGGTTAGAAAGGGTTCAGCGTCGTGCCACGAAACTTATTCCGTCATTGCACAATAGGCCTTATGAAGATAGGATTAAAGAGTTAGACCTGTATTCACTCGAAACTAGAAGATTAAGGGGGGAGCTTATTGAAGTTTTCAAAATCGTTAATAACATCGATAACGTAAATTTTGATAAATTGTTCACTTTCGATAATAGTAATACTCGCAATAACGGATTTAAGTTGCGTGGAGGACGTTTCATTACTAATATCGCTAAAAACTTCTTTACGTTTAAAGTAATTGATAAATGGAATAATCTTCCCGCGTCAGTCATTCATTCTACCAGCGTTAATATGTTTAAGAACCGTCTTGACAGACATTTTAAAAATATTAACGTTGTTTAAAATTAAAAAAGAAAGTTAACAAAAGAGCTCTGGTGGTGGTGCTCGAGGATGAGTCTGTTGACGAAGAATGCCAGCTTGTGACATGCCAGCATGTGATGCCAGCAATAAAAAAAAAAAAAAAATTTTAAATTCGACTAACACGAACATAGATGTAGCTCATAGCGTAAACTAACCCACTTTTTGTTTAACTATACCTACTTTTTTTTTTTTTTTCTTATCTCCTTTCTTTGCATGTCTGTAACTCTCTTTACTTGCATGTTTGTAGTTTGCATGGTATGGCAGTGAGTTAAGACTGTGTTGCATGGTTTGTAAGCGTTCTTATTTTACTTCTTTTCATCTTTCACCCCTCTCCTATTCTCTCCGACTATTTTCTGACTTGTCGGCAGTGGCCGGCGGATGATGATGGTGAATCTTTTTTCTCTTTTTCTGAATGAATGTTAACCCACGAGTGATAGGTGTTGCTTCTTACTTAACCCCTTATTCTCTTCTCTTCTCTTAACCCCCTACTCTTTCCTTTCTCTCGGGCTAACCTTAGAGTGGATCTTAGAGTCTTTGTTAGCCTTAGCTTCTGTAGATCTGTAGAAAGGTTTTAAGTTAAAATTCTCACTTCTTTGATCTGGATCAGATCAGAATGACCAAATTTTAAAATAATAATAAATACTGTAGCTATTAATAATCTCAATAAAACAATTGTTTAAATTAGGCTTGGTTTAACCTCATCTTACTAGTTAACCAATTTATCAGTACCATATGGTATGGAAAGTTTGACAAAAGTAATATTCTATAAATCCTATAGAAAATGGAAAAAATTATGCAACTACACCACTTAATAATAATATAAAAGGTACAGTAACTCCACCAATCTAAAATTAATATTTTAGCTTAAAAAATGATGCACCAAACCAGGTGAATTCTACCAAACTTCTGAATTTGGCATATTTATAAGGTATACAATTATTTTGTACAAAGAACAAAATCTTTTTTTTTTACCAATCAGCCACTATTAGGGACATAACCCAACTTGGTTAGAATGTACATAATCCATTACAGTTGTAGGTTGGGTTAGTACGGTAATTAGGGGACTAAGACATCTGGAATTTTACCAAATGAAAACTAATATGAAGTTTTGTGGCTACCAGGTTTTTGACAGTCATAAACCCCATCCATCTCACATATCAGGGTGAATCTTATGTCTGGATTAGGTGTACACTAGGTTAGGTGGCCATTCAAAGTTAGTTAGTAATTTTCTACATGACTAACTAGACTACAAAATTCTTACTTTCCAAATTGCAAAAGCCTCTCACAATATGAAAAATTCTTATTCATAATATTTGAAGTCTTGTGCTGATGCAATTTAGGAAAAAATTCTTAATTTCAGTTCAAAACTTTTGAATGCAAGTAATTTCTGTTAAAATTCTTAAAGGCTACACTTGTAGACTGTAAGCTTGTAATGGAAAAATTCCTTGCAGAATGTATCAGAAGATTTGAGTAAATTCTGCAATTTGAGTCACCAACTTTCTGCCAATCAGGGGTCATGGGCATTAGGGTTGAGTGAAAAAATCAAAAGTACCAGGGGCTAGATAGTTGTCTTTTGTCCAGGATTAAACTTTAAAACCAATTTTGGGTGGTTGCATACAAAACTGACTGCTACTGGCCAATTTATACAAATCGTATGTGTGCACTACCAAAATTTGAACCCAGTGACCTATCTCAGGTTCTGAACATGATAGAAAGACAATTTAAAAACTGTTTGATGTATTTTTTACCTCTGAAACAGATTAAAACATTTGGAGAGGGCTGCAGGCTCAATAATGCATAAAAAAAAATCCATATTTCATCACTTTTGCTAAAAAAAAAATATATATTTTTGGCCCTTTTTCTCCAAATATTTTGTTTTTATTTGAAATTATATTTTATATTTTTCTTTTCAAGTTGACTTTATAGAATTGATAAATACATGTATTTTGATAACCTTACTGCCAAAAAATACTGCATAGTAGGATATTAAGACACTGACAGTGTTAAAATTCTTGATGGAGGTCGCAGATTTTCAAACACAGACTCATTCCCCAATGGAAAGCTTCCTCTTGGTAAAGATGTCATCCAATGTGTAATGGCAGAAGAGAACTGGACAACCAGACAAGCAGCTGATACAGTTACACTAAGTCTGATTGAACACTGGATTTGGTGCAATATCTATCCAATTTCACACCCCAGTGTCATCAGCAAGATTCAGGATCTAGTCAAAGAATTTGAGGTAAGACAAATTTTCAGTCCCTTATAAAAAGATTTAAAATATATCATACTTTTGTAAATTTTGTAGTTACATTTATTTGTTTGTGACAGTAATTTTATTAACATAATCATGTGATTTAGTGATTTGCAAATCATAATCTTCACTTGAATGATCAGCAATAAATTTTGTTTTGACTAGAACTTAACTTAGGGTTTATAATTGAAATTTGCATTCATAACATTAAAGTTTGGGTAATTTTGTAGGTTTGATAGATATCCAAAAAATTGTGGTGATAAGTTCCAGTGTGATCTTTCTTCCTTCAATGAAAAAATTTCCAAGTTGTTTAACATCTGTGAGGAATCAAATTGGAGTAAATTAAAAAACTTTTGATTAATGGCCACCAAAAATCTGGGTTTCTCAAAATGATTGTGCTACAAATTATAAAATTTTATTTTTGCATCTTTGGTAAACTACAGTATCTTGTATCATAATCATATTTATTTTATTATCCCTAGGGAAGAGCTCAGAAGAGTTTTCAAATTATTCCATCAAGCTCAGCAGCAATACACGACAGTGATCTCAGCACTCTCTCAAGTCAGGGCAGCCTGGAATCACATGATGAAACAGCTGGTGTCAGTGAACAACAGGAATCCAGGATAGAAAATACAGGGAGTCTACCAAACCTCACTCACTCAGTCCAGGTACAGATATGCTGTATAGTTATACTGTACAGGTATACTGCATAGTTTAAAATATGAGTATGCTTTGAACACTCTCATTGCTCTGTTGACAATATCTTTGAAAAAATTATTTATAATCCACATAATGTTGCTAATAGTTAGAGTCCAAATCTTGGACACTGCTGTCCAATGAACATCTTGTAAGAATATTAACTCGATATAAAATAAATGTCTTTTATCAAGTATCAAGTAAGTGACAGAGCCAGAACAGCAGTTTTAGAGGATTATGGAATTATCACTACTACTGATAAGATGAATGTAATTGACAGGTAACAGTCCAATTATCTTGTACATTATTATCTGATTCAAATCAAGTACAGTATTCCCTCGAATATCGCGGGGGTTACGTTCCAGAACCCCCCGCGATAGGTGAAAATCCGCGAAGTAGAAACGATATGTTTATTACGTATTTTACGCCTTTATAAACCCTCCCCGCACTCTTATAAACCTTTCCCATGCTCTTATAAACACTTTCTACACTCGGAGTATGAAAGAGACTAACAGTATTTTAAAAAGAAAACATTTGTATATACAGTATTTTTTAATAATTTTACCAACATTAAAATTTCGTATGGGTACTCACCAGCGAAGATACTAAAACTTGAATGATGACGATGATGATGAATTAGCTGTGCAGTACTGAACGATGAAGGTGATGACGATGATGAGATGAATGTACTGCACAGCAAAGAAGAGCATTACATCTCTTCTAAAGGCGCCGCTTCAGCGGGCGCTTCATCAGGTGGTGCGGTATCTTCGTCGTCGGCGTCATCCGTAACTTCGGTTTCCGCTGAAGGCATAGGCGTGTCTTCTTTCTTTTTGCGGGTGAGGAACATAGTGATGGGCAGTTGCTGGCGCTGCCGTTTCTTCTGGGCGAGGAGATTTTTTACTTCAGTAGCGCCGTCGATTGCATTTTTAAATTTTAATGCACGAATCATCTGGGGGTCCTATTCGTCAGCCATTTTCTGAAGTTCTTTCGCCGTTCTAACCATAGTTGCGAGGCGTTCCAGTGATAGACCGACTTCTTCTTCTTTATCCCCTGGATCATCTTGTTCCTCTTCTTCTTCACTTGCTACCTTCGTCATCTCCGTCAGGTCTTCGTCCATTAACGGATTTGAGTGGGCCTCTACCAGGTCATTAACGTCGTCTGGAGTCATATCGATGAAGCCTTCTCCTCCTAGTAATTTTGCCAGCTTCACTGCCTTATCTACTGCAGAAAAAACGCGATGTACCGAGTCCGCGAAATGTGAACCGCGATATGGCGAGGGACTACTGTATTTCATAATAAGGCATATAGTATGTTTCAAACGAGTGTTGAAATTTAAATAGTTAGTCAAAACCTACGGAGCTTGCTTAAGTAACTGTCTTTAAAATTTAATAAATTTGTACTATGAACTTTGCAGGAATGAGCTGAGAAGAGAATCTGAAAAATATCGTAAGGCCATAAGAAAAGAGGGTAAAATTGTTTGAATTGGTGGATGCTATTTATATGGATGGTCACGAAGATGCAACAATGGTGACAGTTGAAGTGAATGGCAAATATTACGGAAGAACTGAGCTAGAAGAGCACTATGTAATTGGAGGAGAACCTGGTAAGATTTAAAATTTTGATCTTTAGTTTGCATTTGGCAATAGATATATATTACTCAAAATATTTATTAAGATAAATTTTTGGTATAGAAACTGGAAAATATATATAAACACTGAAATATCTAAAAAATTGTCTCTAATTTCTGAATACTATTTCGGTGATTTCTACCTCTCACACGTGACTCCAAGTAATGGCAAGGGGTTGACTATTGCAACAGATATACAAGGCCCTCAAAGACACTGAATTACAAACCAAACTTGCCATGATAGGACCTGATGAGACTAATACAATGACTGGTTCAAATGGTGGAGCTATCAGATGCCTGGAAGAACTGCTTGGTAGACCTTTGCAGTGGAGCATTTGCCTACTACACTGTAATGAGCTCCCCCTTCAACACGTCTTTGTTACTCCAGATGGAACAACAAAGAGCCCAGACTCATTTTCAGGAAAGATAGGGGTTGAACTTGGTGGAAGTGTATCTTGGTGGGATGTGATTTCATTCAAGCCAATAAGGAATTCAAAATTTCCAGTTATTCCTAATGAAGTACTGGAGGACCTCAGCACTGATCAGTATTATGCTTACAGAATCTGTATGGCTGTTATGCTTGGCTGTGTTGATCCTGATCTTAGCTCCTTAAGTTGGACCAATCTGTCATTCAAGGTGGTTGACTCTGGCATGTAGAATCCTCAGATTTTATACATCTCAAAGGAAGCCTTCCAAAGTTCTGGTCACACTTGCAGAGTTTTGTATCTTGGTCTATTTTCCAAGTTGGTTCCAGATCAAGGAGTATCAATGCACAGATGGTGCTAAGAACTTTTATGATATGCTCCAAGGATCCTGAAATTTAATTTCCTCACAAGGAAGCCAGGGAGATAGCCCTAAAAACCCTCTACCAAAATGCATACTATGCTCACCCTGAGAACATATTAATTGCCATGCTTGCTGATTCAGACGCACAAATCCACAACATCGCAGTTAATAATAATAATTATTAGTTGTGTTTAACCTCCTTCACAACATCTAAGGTAATATGACAGAGGGGACCTACAGCTTTACATGGAATCCAAACCACGGGTCGCTATATACAGGCCTAGTCTGGATGCAGCAGATGGTCTCCCATCCAACTACTATCTGACCCAATGTCGCTTAACTTCACTGATCAACAGGAAGTGGTGTTACGACATTGGCTACAACATAGCCCAACATCGTAGTTAACAAGGTACTTTTGGTCAGAGGAAATGAATCAGTTGAAACAGTGATAGACAATGACTTCAAAGGTGGTGACCTGATAATTTTAATTGATTCAGATGAGGACATTGAAGTCCCAGAGTTACAGCCCGACTTGAGTGTTGTGAGAGATGGTAGTGTCAGGAGATTCATGGTGCCTAAAATCAATAATGAAGTTCGAGGGTATCTCAAAATGATAAACTTAAATTCACCTGACATTCATGAGCCCCCTATCATAGCATCTCTAACCAATGAAGAACTCAAACCTAATAAAGAAAGTACTGAAACTCAACCAGCCTTATCATAATCAGGCTGTAGAGAGAGACATTAAACTTGTAACAGAGGCTTCCTCAATTGTGGTAGGATTTGAACGTCGTGATGGCATTATTCAACAAAAGATAAAATCAAGAAAACTGATGAAAGTGTTCAATACAAAAATATAATATTCTAAAGCTGTTTAGATGATTATTTTTTATTACTTTATTTAATGAGTGATACTTTAGATTAATCTTAAGTTGATTTGTAATATTTTCAGTAGAAAATTGCACATATTTACCACAAATTATCTAAAACATTTGCAAAAATAAAGACAAAATTGCAATTTTTGGTCAAAAATATAAATATAGATTTTTTTTATGCATTATTGAGCCTGCAGACCTCTGCAAATATTTTAATCTGCTTCAGAGGTAAAAAATATATCATAAACAGTTTTTAAATTATCTTTCTATCATGTCCAGAACCCGAGATAGGTCACTGGGTTCAAAATTTGAACCCAGTGACCTATCTTAGGTTCTGGACATGATAGAAAGACGATTTAAAAACTGTTTATGATTAAACAAACAATTTTTAAATTGTCTTTCTATCATGTCCATAACCTGAGATAGGTCATCACTGGGTTCAAATTTTGGTCACATGCACATACAATTTGTATAAATTGGCTGGTAGCAGTCACAGTTTTATATGCAACCACCCAAAATCAACTTTAAAATTTAATCCTCAATTTTGATCCTGGCACTTTTGATTTTTTCACTCCACCCTAATGGGCTTTGCCAAAGAAACAGGTGAGCCCAAGATTATATAATTAATTACCAAAATTAATACTGGTACTGTATTAATCTTGATGCCATCTCAACCAAAGTAGCAAAATTCTATAAACAAGTTCCATTTATAGTCTAGCCTATAAATACAGTATGCTTTGTGACATTAATTTTGCAACAAGTATACAAGGCTTATTTTTTAATTCAAAGCATAATTACCAAAAACTTGCCAAGCAATCAAATTTCCTAGTGGTAGGCCATATAACAATTGGCTCTTGGAGCAGATTGGACTACTATGCATTTTGGTAAACACCAACCACATTGATACAAGAAACCAAAATGACTGCACCAATTTATCTAACACTGAAGGCCTAAATAAACTAAAATTCTGCATTAAATTTTATATTCTCCAAAAGTAGGCCTATTGAAAATATTAAATGTTATAGCCTACATTTTATATTTTTAATTATTTTTTTAGGCTAAAATAAAGAACCTATTATAAAGAATTTTGGGTATGGAACATAAGAATTCTCTAATTTGTACCTAGTTCTGAGAGTTTTGGCCAAATTCTGCCAAGAGTAAAGTTTGTGAACAAATTTTCCATGAAAGTCTCCTCATGAAAAGAATTCAAATGGAGTTCATAAGATAACAAATGAAACTGAATATATATTATGAAGATAGAGTAAGGCTACATAAAAAATCATAACTGAACAATATCATAATCATGTAAGCCAAATTTTTTAAAATTATAAATTTGGGATTGCCCTTTACCCAATCCCTGAAGTCTCACTCCACATTATAATGGCTTACCAGAATGCGTTTAAACAAAGAATTTTCTTTGGGAGGTAAAGGTTGTTTATTTTTTTCCATTTTCATTCAGATTGTTTTATAAATCAAATAATAAACGAATATAAAAACACTCCAGGCATATAAAAATTACTGCAAAATTCCTCGTGGTACCGGGCAAGATGGCGGTGAAGGTACGTGACGTCAAATTTGTGACGTCATGTAAACACAAAATTTTAGCTTCAAGAAAAAATGTTACGTCATGTAGAAGTAAAAAATTACATATGTGTATATATATATTTCTCCCCTTCCCCCAACGAAACTAACAAATGAAAAGCAAATATTACAAGTTAATAGACACGAGTTATCACTCATTAGAAGGAGCAAATTTTTTAATATAAATTTTCACTACTGGGATTTGAGAGGAAAACTACACCAACTAGAAAAATATGTTAGGCCTTCATAAAAAAATAAATAAATAAATAAAAATTCATTCGAATTAATGTAATTATAAATTTCAGTAACTTATTGATTGGTTATGCATTTTATCAGTTTTAAAACTTTTACCTACCAAGCTTCTTCATACAAGACGTAAGAGGCAACTATACAGAGATCCCTGGTATAGGGTTATATACTTTGACTCCCTATGCATTGCAGGGTTGGAGATTGGGTTAGGGTTCCATCTCTGAAAAGATATTCCCTCAACAAACAACGCCCAGTGCCTCAGATTTGGTCAGCATTGTTGCCAACACTGCCCTCGAAAGTTTGTTGCAAACATATGTGGGAGTGTGGAATGTTAAGGACCATTAACACTATCGTAATGTATCACCCATATTTGTCATCGTTCATTCGAAGACCGACATTCACACCTACATTAACGCATCGTGTATCTATATATAGTACCAGATTTCAAGTGTAAATTAATTTCCCTCCTCTGATTGATCAACCTCTGAACGAAATAAAACATGGTCGCTGATTGGGTAATTCATAATCTGTAACTCAATTTTTCTGATCTCTGTTCGAACAACTCATAAACTGCAAACCACTTTCACGTGAAAGTAACAAATATTTTCGGAGATCCTCCTACTATTCCGTGAGGATAAGCTATATAGCCTATATACAGTGATTATCGTCAGTAATTCATCATTCTTTCATTGTTTTTCTCTTACTCCCGACATTTAAAATATGATACAAAGGATACTGATATAACTATAAAAAGAAACGTATATTAACTTTACATACTAGCTAGGTTCAGTAAGTTGCATCTTTGCATGGTGTTAATTTTTGTACCATACAAAATTTCAATCTCAAATATGACTCACTGCTCACTGGAGTACAATATATAGCTCAGACATAAACATTCCGATTAAAGAATTTACATGAGTGAACGACGCACTTTTGAACATGTTTAAACAAAGAAATCAAGCATCATCCCAATGGGTTTGGAACGACGAAAGAATGGTGACATCACAAAATGACGAATGTGGACAATAGTATGAGTACGTAACAGGATGCAGGAAGGGTGCAAGTGACTTAGATTAGGCGGAACAGACTTTTGACTTACTCGGCTTGTGCAAAATGAAGCTGAAGGGGAATGGTGGTGTTGAATGAGAAGGAATAAGAAAGATTTAATAAAGTGGAAGTGCAGTGACTGGAGCACATGCTTCATATAATAACAGATGTTAGAAAATCTAAAAGTGGAAGAGCAAGTGTTGCTCTAAAGCGGTATAACGACAAGGCTGATTTATGCAGCATTACTCGTATATTGTAGGTTTCTTGTATATAGTTCACACCGTGAGCACCTAATGAGTTGATTAGTTCTTACATTTTACAATTTTGACCTACAACGACGGGTGTGTGTTAGTACTTTTGGCACTCATTCCCTCTTTTGTTACATGATAAAGAAAAGACATGGGGCCAGGAAATTCTCTCTTTAAGTTGAGACTAGTGGTGGCTTTTCAGAAGAGGCATGGGAGGTCGGGCCTCCTCTGTTTTTATCACTATAAACTATGAAAGAGAATTTTATTGATAGTATTAATTCTATACGATCGTGACATGCAGAAAGTAAGGCATTTAACACTTTGTAATCTATTCTATTTATATGGCATATATTATAGACAATTTTGGGCCACCCTACTCTCCTTGACCACCAGCCGCCACTGGTTGAAACAGTTGCTAGGCTATAGGCTAGAACTAAGTGGCTGTTGCATTAGCCTGGGGTGTCAAGTCTAGGTATTTAGTTGATGCAAATTCTAGTTGCCATTAAACGAGAGAAAACACTTTCTTTTGTAGTGCATAGGCTAAATTAATAAATTTGACCATTTAAGATATGTACTGGACTAACGTGCAGAGGGTTAGTTCGACTGGACTCTGGTTCCAGCGAGGTCAGAAATAATATAAATAAATATTTTTTTTTATGATAGATATGCGAAAGAGAAAGATAATCCCCGGAATATGCAAAGTGATGATATTGGAAGCAGGGAATGCATAATTATTTTTTCCCTTTGGGTTCGGAATCCCTGGTGAGCCTTGAACGGTCAAGTTCTGAAGGATTACCTTAACTTAAAGACTAAGCTAAGCTAGACTAAACTAGATTTTATGGACTTGGAGGTCCTACCTCAAGGTTGTTGACTCGACGTGATAGTTTTATTTCGTCGCACTACTGCATGGTGTGGCAGATTACGTGCCTCCTGGCTCACCAGCTCACCTTGCACCCTTTCAGTATAGCCTCTCTTTTACATAGCTTGGGATGGCTTCACTGTATTCGGTTAACAACTCTTCATTTTTCCTTACCCTGCACAAGAAAGTGTCTAAACCCCTATTAGCTGCTGAAAGTTAGAGCTTGGTTTCCAAGAATCCTTCCAAGGGAGACCAACTTCATAGCAACATCTCTAAACCTAATACCATGTTCAAATTATTCTAAAACCTCACTGTTCATGGCACTTGCCTCCTTCTCCTCTTTGTTCCTTATGCCATTGGATCTAAGATCCTAAAAGGCCTCCAAGTGCTTTTCCAAACCATGGCTGTTCTCAATCTTAACCGAAAGAGCTTTAACCTCCATTTCATTATACTAGCTACCATGTAGCATCTAGTCTAACTTGCTTTCAATAGCTACAGGACCTTGAGATGTACGAATACTGTTAACTTATCATTGATGAAATTCCAATAACAGTCAGCTCCAATCAAAAGACTATCTTCAGTTCCTCCAAATTTATTATTGATAAATCAATGTCTTTAACTTGTAATTCTTGAATACATGCCATATCTAAACAAATAGTGACTGGAGTACAAAGTTCCTCAGTCTCTAAAGCTTGGACCTTAATAGTGGAACTTCTAGATTCTTAACTTTGTTTCTGTTTTGAAATGAACCTCAAACCCAGAACTTTTCAAAATTTCCCTCTTAAGCAGGGGTATAGTGGCAAATTTTAAGGTGCAAGAGCTCTAAGAAAATACCGGCATGTTGGTACATAATTTTAAATTCTGTTATTATTTCCTTGTACCAGTACATCAGTTAATCAGGTTACTCCCAAGAATGAGCGAAAAGTTGAATACACGAATTTTACGGTAGTATACCGAGGAGTTATTGTTATTTTATTTATTTTGATTGGGTTCAGAATCCCAGCTGAGCCTTGAACGGCCAAGTTCTGAGGGGCTACTTTAACTTATAGCCTAAGTTACGCTAGACTAAGACAAACTTACGGACTTGGAGGTCCTATTAGGTCCTACCTCAGGGTTCCTGACTCGATGTGGGCCTACTTTAGGCCTTATTTGCATAAAATTAAGAAAAAAAACAAAAGGAGCACTATTTATGGTCTTCTTTCTAAACCTTGCAATAACAACAACACAACTTGAACCATTGCACGATGCAATAATCTTGTATCTAAACAACCAAACTGAATTGTAAGAGAGCTCTCTATAAGACCAGGCCCTGTAAGTGCCGCATTCAACAAACGAGTAGAAAGGACGCGCCAGTGCCCCCCAAAAATGATGCCACAAGAGCCCAAAAATGCTAGCTCTAAATTAAGTGAATTTTCCACTAACCTTACAATTATGAGATGGATATATATACACCTTGACTTAATATATACAAGCAATGCTACATCAATCAGCTTAGTCATCATATCGCCTTGGGACAATAATGGCTCTTCCTCTTCTAGATTTTCTAGCAATAATTAACTTATCCAGTTTTTGCAATTACAAATCATATTTAAGGGGAAAATTTGGCTCCCTATTTCAATTAAAATATGTCTTTTAACTAAGTAATCCAATAGCGCTGGTAGGTAGCATAGACATTTTATCTGGAACAATTTCATGGTATTTTGAATCCTTGACCTCAATATTAATTAGTGTTTCACCAGGTTGCAGTGTATTTAAATGAAGAATATAAACAATAATAATAATAATAATAATAATCTATCTATACTATAATAAGAGAGCTGTCCGTCTGTCTGTCTGTCCGTCTATCCGTCACACTTTCAGAAATTGTGGGAAAAAATTGTGAGAAAAAAATTCAGAAATTGTAAAAAAAATTCAGAAATTGTATTACGGGCGGAAATGTGAAGCTCAAGATTTTCATGACTGTGTTCTTTTCTGTAGTTTAGCAATGGGGGAAGGGTGAGGGTGGGGGGAAGGGTGGGAGTCGGGGGAAGGGTTGGGGTGGGCGGAAGGGTGAGGGTGGGGGGAAGGGTGGGAGTCGGGGGAAGGGTTGGGGTGGGCGGAAGGGTGGGGGTGGGTGCGAAAAATGCTCTGTATGAATTGGTCCACAATTAACCCACCCCTTATATCTCCAGTCTAACTATAGAGTAGATCAAGTCTAGCCTAGAGGGGTCAGCCTAGAGATTCCGGAAATGGTCCAGAGCGGGCAGATAAATTGAGGTCCACAGCAGGATTCCTCACCAAATTAGGTTAGGGCAATCTACCTTCACCTTTGTTAAGCTATGAGTTGATGCTAGGTCTTAGGCCACAATGTAGGCCTAATTTGTCTGACCCAGCTTAATTTAATGTGATTAATTTGCTGGGTTAAAAACACAATTAGTCACTTACTGCTAGTTATTAGTCTCTTTTCTCCTTCCTGTTTAATTGTCGAGAGCGTACTTGCTGGTGGGGATCTTTCTTCGGTGTCTGTTCTCGTCCCTTCTCCAGTTGCGTCCTCTCGCCCCGTTCTTCGTTTTCGTTCTCCTTTGTTCTCCTTTTAGCGGGGCTTTTTCCACCAGCGTCGTCTTGGTTTAATTGTTCGGTTGGTTTATCGGTAATGTATATCTATTACCGAGCACGCTCTTCTCACACAGTATATAAATACTAGTGTGGAGAATAACTCTGGTGAGCAACCAATTGGTTTCATCCACCCAGTTATTGACATAAAAGGAATTTAATAATTGTTAGATTAACTCTACCTACTCAGTGAACCATTTTCGTTACCTCCCAACTACCCACTCATCAGTTTTCCATATACTGGGGGCCCCGGGAGATAAAAATTTTGGTGTCATTGTCACCAATTTTATGTCTGAGTGTAGACTAGCTAACTATTTGACTGTAAATGCCTGTTAATCTGATTAACAGTGCCTATCCTCACCTTCTCATGGAGAAGGTGTAGCATTTAATTAGAAGAGAAAATATACATCCATAGGATGAAACTGTCTATGGTCTTTACCATAAGAAAAGAAAAAGTGAAAGTTAGAAGATAAAATTACAATTCCCCAGCATCTATTTTTTGTTGTAAAAATAGTCGCGCCTTTAATGCTGTTTGTCGCTGAGGTCTTGTGTCTGTCAATGTTGTAGTAGGATGCGTTACCACTCCTACTGTCAAAGGAATAGTTACTGGAAGTTCAGTGTCTCCAGTTGTTACTGTCAGTGGAGAAGGTTCTCCAAAGTCCATTGTTTTGGGTCCAGACTCTAAAGGGTACAAAAGAGAAATGTCTCTTGTTGTGTCACCCGTTGAAGTCCTTAATTTGACCACTCTTGTTACCCCGTCTGCCCCTGGTCTGAGTTCTGAAACTCTAGCCAGAGGCCAGTATTGTCTTGGAGTACTGTCATGTATGAGAACAAGGTCCCCTACCTTAATTGTGTCAGACCAATCCTTCTTAGTCATTTGTTTATGTCTCTCCCTTAGACCATCAAGTACTCAGTTTTCCACTGTTTAATGAAATGAGCTTTAACTCTAGTTAAATGTTGTAACTTAGTCTGGAGCTCATCATGTCGTTGAGTCCAGTTTGGGTCTTCTGAAGAGTCTATATTGTAGTCCGGCAGGAGACTAACTTGTTCTCCCCGAATCAAATGGTTTGGAGTTAATGGTTCCGGGTCATTAATGTTGTCACTCACATAAGTGAGTGGTCTATTGTTGATGATGTTCTCAATCTCAGCCAGGAGAGTGAGCAACTCAAATAAGTGTATCTGTTTTTTACCAATTGCTTTCTTCAAGCAATTCTTTACTGTTTGTATATTCCTCTCCCAGATAGAACCATACCAAGGAGAGGCAACCGGAATATACTTCCACTTTATGTTTGAATTTTGTATATATAATTGTGTGAGTTCATTGCTTAACAAGTCGTGGATGACTTGTTCACCAGCCTTGAAATATGTAGCATTGTCAGTCCAAACTGTCTTGGGTACTGAATGTCGTGCACAGAATCTCTTAAAGACAGCAACAAAAGATTCTGCTGTAAGGTCCTCCACAACATCCAAATAAACAGCTCGTGAGGCAGCACATGTAAACAGTACAATGTACATTTTTTGTTCAGTGTCAACCACCCCTACAGTCAATGCTCCTGTATAGTCAATGCCTACAGTCTCAAAGGGTCTGTTGAGAGTAACTCTCTCCTCTGGCAAAGCAGGAGGATTTGGTTTCCTATAGGGCCTAGCATGAATACGCCTACATGTGACACACTCACTCAGGACTGTTTTAACAGTGATCCTTCCCTTGGGTATCCAATAAGTTTTTCTTAATGTAGTTAGTGTCTGTGGTACCCCATATGATATACATCATTGTGTGTTTTTCTGATGATTAATGTTGTCAAATAGCTAAATCTAGGTAAAAGGATTGGATGTTTGCTTTTGTATGACAGTTTTGATTTGTCTAATCTCCCTTTACACCTTAGAAGGCCTTCCTCATCTCTGAACAAGTTTAGATCCAAACTACTGATGGTACAGGTTCTTTTGTTTGTTTCCCATTAGTCAAGAATTCTAACTCTTTATTGTACTCTTTTTGTTGTGCATGGCCTATCCAGTATTTGGTTGCAACTTCTGTATAATTATGATTGTTTTTATTTAGCTGTTTGTTAATTGTAGTTAAACAGTTGTGAGCAAACCTCAAACAGTAGGCTGTGACCCTGACAAGTTTGTTGAAATCAGAATAAATTTCATAATTAGTGATTGGTTCAACCTTTTCATTTGAAAAGATTAAATTTAATGTCAAGTTAACTTGTTCCACAGGCCATTGGTCTGTATTACAGAGCCACTTAGGTCCCATGAACCAAGTTTTGTTTGACTTCAACAACTTGTAGGATAAACCTCTGGTCAGAAAGTCTGCTGGATTTTGTTTAGTTGGAACATAGTGAAAGTTTACTTGTAGGCTTTCATTAGCTTCAGCTATTTCTTTTAGCCTATTTCTTACAAAGATATTCTTACTATTAATGCTATCATTCCGTATCCAGGCAAGACAAATCTGACTGTCAAGCCAGATGTGGATATGAGTTATGTTCACATCATGGTAAGCATCCTTAAGCAATGAAATGGTTTTAATGGCTAATGCAGCAGCCAATAGTTCCAATTGAGGTATGGTTCGGGTAGGTTTGAGAGGTGCAACTTTCCCTTTTGCATAAATTAGATGACTTTCTGTAGGACTTACAAGATACGCACAGCACCCATAAGCTTGTGTGCTTGCATCAGCAAACACATGAAGTCTCTGGGGCTTATCCCTAAACCACACAGCACCTTTGAATTTTAATGTTCTGCACTTTTGTTAAATCAGCAGCTAACTTCTTCCAAGATTTTTGATTTTCATTTGTTATTGGATCATCCCACCCAACATTTGTCCTCCAAATTTCTTGGAGGAAAATCTTTGATTTTATGTTGAAGGCAGGAATAGACCCATGGGATCAAAATTTTGGAAGCCTCTGATAATATTTGTCTTTTAGTATTTGCTTCCTCATCAAGTTTAAAACCTTTAGTACAGATTGAATCATGACTGTTAGAAGTTGCATCCAAATACCAGTTCATACCTAAAGTTTTAACTCTGTCTGATGGCTCAGTAAGACCATTATTATCCTTTAAAATCTTTTGTTTAAATCCTCATCATTTGAAATCCACTCTCTAAGTTCAAAGTTACCTTGTTGCATAATGTTTTGAGAGTGTTCATAGACTTCAGATAATTCAGATTTTGTTGTTGTTGAGCCTATTAGATTGTCTACGTAAAAATGTTCCTTAAGGAAGTTCAATGTTAAAGAGTTATTAAACTGGTTCAAATGATGTCCAATTGTCAATGCTAATAGGCTAGGTGAGCAATTGGCTCCAAACAACACAACATTAAATCTATAGGTTATGAACCCTTTATTCAAATCAAATGGATCCTTGAACCATAAGAACCTAAGTTGGTTCTTATCATATTCATTTTTAAGATTTATTCTCAAAAATGCCTTTGAAATGTCACTTTGTACGGCATATTTATCTAACCTGAACCTCAGTAAGATCTTCACAAGGTCAGAAATGAGATTAGGACCCTCAATCAAGCAATCATTCAAACTGTGTTTATCACTGTCTTTGAGGCTACAATTATATACTACTCTGAGTTTTGTTGTTGGGGCATCTTGTCGATAAACCCCCTGTGGGTTAAATAATGACACCATCTTTTTTAAAAGGGTTATTTGTTACTTCTTCAATGAAGCCTTTCTGTAACTGTTCTTTGAAGACATCATTATATGTTTTAATATTATTATCTTGTTTGAGTTTTTTCATTACTTTATATAAATGTCCTTTAGCTACTTTGAGATTATCTCTTAAAGTTGGACAATTTATTTTCCAAGGTAACTCAATAAAAGAACTATTGTCTTTGCACTGAATGGTGTCTTCAAATCTTTCTACCATTAACTGATCTTCTGAAGTTTGATTTGTGTCATGTGTACCCACAGATTCTAGCAACCATAAAGTTTGAATTGCCTCATCCAAAGTTTCATTTGATAATGATGAATTAATGTTCTCAGTTGAGATAATATTATTCAAAGTGTTGCTATTCTTACAGGTGTTATGTAGGACTGAGTTGAGGCACATAGTATTTGTTGGTCATGAACTGTTTTGGTTTAGGTCTAGGTTGTATTTGGATAGGTCACCCAAAGGGGCTATCCCTGATGGAGTCTGAATAGCTATACCATTACCTATCTTCACTATGCCCTTATGAATAAGATTAATATAATCTGCCCCTATTAACATTTCAATGTTAGCTACTGTGTTGTTTGTGATATGTCTATCAGCTATTTTGTAGTGTTTTCCCAAATGATTTATGGTTTGTTCTAGTTTGGGTATAACCAGTTTGTTTTGTCCTACTTTAGAAATAATAACTGCTTCAATTTTCTCTAATTTATTTTCTAAATGTAGTTCCAGGTCAATTGTCTTATAGCTATTTTTGTCCGAGTTATCCTTAACAAAGGATGCAATATTGAGGTTTTGTTCATTCGGGTTTGGTGTCAAACCCAATTTATTAACTACATTTTGTGAAACAAATGTTTGTTGAGAACAACAGTCTATAAGACATCTCACTGGAGTGGTGCTACCCTCACTATTCATTAAGTCCAAAGTAATAGTTGGTAAAAGAATCTCAGTGTTTCTTGTTACGTTGTTTGAACAAACAGAATGTCCCATGAAAGTGGCATTTTCTTGATTACCTTTGTTTGGGGGAGGTATCTTTTGAGTTTGAGTACTATTGTTTGGACACTTTGGTGAATCACACATTGATGAGACATGTCGTAAACTTTTACAAAACTTACACTTGAATCTTAACCTAGATTTACAGTCTTTCTTATAATGTCCCTGGCCAGTACACTTTTTACATAGGTTCAACTGTTCACATCTTTTAGCTCTTTGGTTAAAGTCTGAATATTTGTCACACCCAGTACTACTGTGTTCATTACTTGCACAAAATTTGCAATGTAGTGTGTAAGTTGAGGCAGCAGTTACATTAAAGTTCTGTAATGTAGGTGTTCGTGTATTACAGTTGGTCACATTTGATTCTACAGTATCAAGTTTTGTCTGTTTGGCTGTATCTAGTTGGTCTCTGGGAACAGTCTTTGGTTTATCCATAGTCTGGGTCTTATTTTGTGTTGGAAAATCTCTCAATTTGTAATTAGTTAGGATATTGGAGAAGTGTTTTCTTATACTTTCTAGATTAGGATAATTTTCTCCCGTCTTTAGAATTAAAATATCTTTAACCCTCAAAGGAAGGCACCTAAGAACTATGCCTTGTATAATCCAAGATGAAGCTTTAATATCTATCTCATTGCTAACTAGTTGTCCTATAATAGCTTCTAATTTTGTATAAAAAATTTCCATATCACTATGGTTATCTTTTATGGGTGCAAAATCAAAAATTTGTTGAGATAATTCATATACAATCTCATCTTTATTAATGTAATTACGTTTTAAGAGATCAATAGCTACTTCATATGAATTCCCTACGGCTGGTAAATAGGCTATCAGGTTATAGGCTGGGCCTTTAAGGAAACTAGTTAAGTAGCTAAACTTTTCAACAGTTGAAATATAAGGTTTATACCTATTAAACTCTCAAATTTGTCAATGAAAGATGGGAATTGTACCGTGTCCCCTTCAAATGTTGGTACTAGCAAAATGGGTAACTGAGCCCTCAATTCTTGTGACTCAGGATTTAGCATGCCACTTAAATTTTGTTGAAGGTTAGCTCTACTTTGATTAAAATCAGAATTAGGTTTATTTGGTGTTAAGTCAGTCAAACGAGACCGTAGTCTCCTTATTTGCTGTCAATTGAGATTACCTGAACATCATTATCAGCGTAAAGGTCTATCAATTGTTCTTCAGCCATTTCGGATTCAACTAACTCTGAAATACTCTCATTAATGGCTATTATTTCCTTCTTTTTAGTTTTCCAATTTAAGAATTACACACTCTAAATCTTCCTTACCTGGTTGTGTAAATTGTTAAAAGTGTTCACAGCCTTTGTAACAGCTCCCAACTTTGCCCCCCTTTTTTTTTTAATTTTTCAATTCCGCACTGTCCATGTCTAAGTCAAAATTGTTTAACTGGGGATCGTAATGAAATAGAGGACAAGAAGAAATTACCAGAGAAGAGAGAGCACAGACAAAACAGTCAAGTTTAAATTTGGTTTAATCCCCCCCAAGTACTTATGTGTCACTCAGGTCTAAGCTTATAAGAGACTCCTTAAATGTTAATGTTTCCTAGTTAGGCCCTAGGTTGTAGACCTAATTAGGCTTGATTAGGTTAGGCTTAGGCTTAGGCTTAGGCTAGACCATTTAGCCTAATTCTGCAATTTTTGTTAAGTAAGGTTAAGTTTGTAAATTCCCACACACGGACCACCAATGCGAAAATGCTCTGTATGAATTGGTCCACAATTAACCCACCCTTATATCTCCAGTCTAACTATAGAGTAGATCAAGTCTAGCCTAGAGGGGTCAGCCTAGAGATTCCGGAAATGGTCCAGAGCGGGCAGATAAATTGAGGTCCACAGCAGGATTCCTCACCAAATTAGGTTAGGGCAATCTACCTTCACCTTTGTTAAGCTATGAGTTGATGTTAGGTCTTAGGCCCAAATGTAGGCCTAATTTGTATGACCCAGCTTAATTAATGTGATTAATTTGCTGGGTTAAAACACAATTAGTCACTTACTGCTAGTTATTAGAGAGTCTCTTTCTTCTTCCTGTTTAATTGTCGAGAGAGTACTTGCTGGTGGGGATCTTCTTCGGTGTCTGTTCTCGTCCCTTCTACAGTTGCGTCCTCTCGCCCCGTTCTTCGTTTTCGTTCTCCTTTGTTCTCCTTTTAGCGGGGCTTTTTCCACCAGCGTCGTCTTGGTTTAATTGTTCGGTTGGTTTATCGGTAATGTATATCTATTACCGAGCACGCTCTTCTCACACAGTATATAAATACTAGTGTGGAGAATAACTCTGGTGAGCAGCCAATTGGTTTCATCCACCCAGTTATTGACATAAAAGGAATTTAATAATTGTTAGATTAACTACCTACCTACTCAGTGAACCATTTTCGTTACCTCCCAACTACCCACTCATCAGTTTTCCATAGTGGGGGTAATGGGGGATGGGTGTGGTAATGGGGAGGGGAGAGGGTAATGGGGGAGGGGGTTAGCCCCCATGTTGTATGAATGGGGGTGAGGAGGTTTTGGGAGATACCAGATTCAGAAATGTTGACACAATGTGAAGCTCAAAATTTTCACGGCTGGGTTCTTTTTTTGTAGTTTAGCCTGTCTAACAGTCAGCGAAGTGACGGGAACTGTACTAGTAATAATAATAATAATACTTTACTCAGACTTGGAATATTAAAAATTTGAAGTCACAATTAGAAGCCATTGCTTTCATCTCAGTCTATTTGTTCCCAACTCCAAGTATCAACTAAAAAAATAAATAAATAAATAAAATTTGGATGAATGGAGGCGCGGGAGCGGCGGTCCCCGCGCTCCCGTAGCATTACACCACTGCTCTTAGGTTCTTTTAACTTCAAATTTCTGGAAATTCTGGTCTTAACACTTCAGTGCACAGATGACACATATCGCTTCATTTAGAAAACTTAACCCTTTAACGCCGAACGTTTTTGTAGGGTTAAGTCTAAATGCGTGTATTTGAAACGGTACGTATTCGATCCAGTCGGCGTTAGAGGGTTAAGCTGGTACATATAAATACAAATATAAATACGACAAAAATTAAATGTACAATTAAAAACAGCATTATAAACTGAAAATATATAGAGGTATGTCGCGTGGCGGCAGCGACTCAGGCTCACACATCCAGTGCACATGGGGTGTAGCGACGGGGTAGGGGGTCCTGGCCCTGTGCACTAAAGTGTTAAAGCTACACTGGCTACCACTCTCAAACAACATTCTTACCATAGCTTCTCCAGCTCTACCAACTAATAATGCTACAGCAGTTTGCAATAACTCCCCTTTACTCTTACTCCCTTTCATAGCAGTGGCATGTACCATTAATGTCTCTACTTCTGGGGTAGGCCTACTAGGTGTATTTTCACATAATAATGGCTGATGCCGGTCATTACATTTTTTACAAAATTTTAAACATACAAAACCTTGCTCTGTAACCTTTCAAAAAACATTTAAAACATGCTGCGGACTTAGTTACCCTGTCCTTCCTTTCTTCAACAGGTAAAGCCTCAGCCACTTCACACTTATATGACTTGTGGTTGCCTTCACAAAATATGCAATCTTTGATTCCTAAATTACTCTCAGAGGATACATGTAGAGCTGATAATGTACCTGTGCTATTCCTTTCGGTAGGAACTCTGGTACTTTGTCTGCCTTTGTTCAATATCCAAATGTGCAAACTCAATTCCCTTTCACTTTGTTAATTCTGTATCTAAAAGGCTTAACATTTGCTCAAGGAGGATGTACACATGCTCTGTAGAGTGTTCCCTACTTAATTAAATAAAAATTGGGCTAGGCAATTTAGACTCCAGTATGGTGACCAACACGACACTATACCTTTCCATTTCTACACCCAAGTTGTCCAGAAACCTAGTTCTAATTTCGAATTCATCATATAACTGACGTAATTCTTTGACATTATTGGGATTATTAACAGGAGATATAGCTAAAGTTTGCGGAGGTGGCTTTTAATCAAGATCTCTGGCTTACCAAACCGTTTCTTTAACATATCCCAAGCCACATTATTGTTAGCCTCTGTTAAAGCTAATCTTGTCTTTCAAGAGGCAAGAAGCCTTGCTGCTTCCCCTTCCAAGAGGTATCGCAATTAGTTAAACTTTTCCACAGCATTAATACCTGACTAGAATGAACTCTTTACTGAAAACTCTCTGCCCATCCTTGCCATTCTTGAATACTCCCAGAAAATGTTTTCAGTACAAGTCTCGGTAATTGAACTGCAGATCTGTCAACCTTAACTTCATTAACATTGCTTGTTGAGGGCTGTGTTTCGTTATTAGACCTGGTCTCTAACTGTACTAAACAGCTAAACTCTTTTGCTTTGTGGCATGTCTTAATTATGTCACCAACAATCTCTTCAAAGTAAATCATTTCATCTTTCATCTCGTCCTCGTCTATAAGAGTCTCAATCTTAACATTTGCTCCCTCTAGAGCAACCTTTTTAGTTTTTAATATGAAAAGCTGTGCAGTTCACTAAGCTTAAATTCTCTTGCTCCATGGCAAAGCTATAGTGGCAATGACCTTTGTAACTAGCCCTTTGTAAGCCCTTCTCTTATTTCTAAACGTGTTCACTTCAGCTGAACTGACCTTCAATGCAAACAGACAACTGGGCTCTATGCCAAATAAGCTAAATTGGCCAAAATACTTAACCAAACTGACCAAACTCAAACTTGCCTTCTGCTAAACTCAGGCAGTGGTTCCCAAACTTTCTCCTTCGTTACCCAAACTCTTGATTTCCTCCGTCCGTATTAACCCCTTCAAAGAAAGCACACACAAAATAACGAACTATTTTACACAGACATACACACCCATACGTACATACATACACAATATATATATATATATTATATATATATATATATATATATATATATATATATATAATTATGATGAATAAAACCACGAAGGAAAGGAAACAGAGTGGTGCTTAAGCGCTTTCGTCTAGTGTTCCTGAGGATGTCATTGGACGAAAGCGCTTGAGCACCACTCTGTGTTTCCTTTCCTTCATGGTTTTATTTATCATAAATATTTTTCACCTGTTACTTTCATGAAATAATTTTCATATATATATATATATATATATATATATATATATATATATATAATTTTTTCTTTTTTTTAACTGCCGCCTCCATTACTCCCCGAAAAATCATTCATTACCCCCGGGGAGTAATTTACCCATTGTTTGGGAACCACTGTGATAAAGAAACTGAATTGCTTGGTTGGGATACTGACCAACCACCAGTCTGGACTAACAAATTTTCCACCCAAGTAAATGGCACATTGAAGTCTGCAACCTTCGCTTAATGAACAACAAAACCAAATGTAGGCTTAAAACAACTATAGACTAACGGCCAAATTTCACAAATGGGCGACCAAACTTTCTATCCTGGGACCTTAACTCAAATTACGCTCAACCTGTCCAGGCCTAACTTAGGCTATAATTTGCACAGTCAGAACTTTGCCAAAAGATGGTCACTCAATCGGTCTTAGGCTAGAAATCCGATTGAATGGATTCAGAGTCTATTGAACGACCAAGCTCTGAAGGGTCATCTAAACTTATAGCCTAAGTTAAGCTAGACCAAAGCAGACTATATGGACTTGGAGGTCTTATTCGGTCCTACCTCAGTGTTGTCGACTCGACGCGGGCCTACTTTATGCTTCAGTTAGCATAAAAAAAAGCGATACTATTTATGGTCTTTTTTCTAAACCTTGCAACAACAACACAACTTGCACCCCTGCACTGTGCAACAATCCTGTGTCTAGAGTACCAGACTAAATTGCAAGAGCTCTCCCTATAAGACTATGCCTTATCAGTGCCACATTGAACAAAAGCGTAGAAAGGACGCCGCCGGCATTCAAAATTGGTGCCGCAAGAGCCCCAAATGCTGGTCCTAAAATAAATGGCAAATTTTCACTAACCTTACAATTATGAGATGAATATATGTATATACCTTAACAAGGGCGGATTTAGAGGGGGGGAGGGTCGGCGACATCCGACCCCCCATCAATTTCTTGCAAGTGGCCCTACTTGAATGATGTGCATGCCTCTGAAAACAAATTTTGTTTTTGTAAGTAGATCATGGTTATTTTATTTTATTCAAATTCTATTTTGAGTCTTTATCCGTATACATTGTACTTCCAAATTTGTAGTTGTAATGGTTTTCATAGGTGTCCTTAGTACAGGTGCAGCTGTATCACTCTTTTTATCTTCATCTTATTCTGATAGTTCTTTTAATTGGCAAGACATATGTAATTGTTTGGACATTTTTCCGTGATAACTGTTGTACCCAAATTAGATTTTTATTTTGTCCCATTTGAATGAGACTGATCTAATAAAACAATAAAATTAATTTTACACTCGCTCATTGATGGTCTGTTTTAAGATAAAAATTTTAGTACAATGCCCTTTTTATTTTAGGGGGTGCCCTTTTTTTCTTTGGACCTCCCCCCCCTTACTGAAATGCATAGATCCGCCCTTGCCTTAACTTAAAATATCCAAGCAATGCTGTATTAATCAATTTAGTCATCATATCGCTTTGGGATAACAATGGCTCTTCCTTTTCTAGATTTTCTAACATATAAAGTAATTGTAATGGATGAGGTGAATGAAAGAGTTGAATATTAGCTCTAAACCTGGAGTGACTGAGAAGGTATGGATGGATAAAAATATTGTGTGCGGAAGAAGATTTGTGTGTCGTAAAATCATATTTCCAATATAAGGTATCCATTAGCATACGTGATATACAGAGAGATGAGGGTAAAAAGTATGAGAGATTGTGTTAGTGAATAAAGATATACTGAAGGATGTATGTGATACAAAAGTTGTGGGAGCGGGGATTTAGTGGACTCTTGTCAGCCTATATAACTGTATTGTGTAAAGTTATGTTGTTTAGTATTTATGATATAAAAGAAAGATATAGTGAACAGACACAGATAACAAAAGTTCAGAGGGTGAATTCGAATGAGGTGGCGGTCAATACAGAAGAAGAGTAAAACGCCTTGGTCGAGATAGATGATAAATAAATGGATGACAGAATATGCAAAATGTGTCTAATAAACGTTAAGTGAAGACTGTCTCTGGTATGTGTAGCTGCGTATGAAAATGGAGCGAAGAGAAGGTAACTGGATAGTAAAACGATGATGTGAAAATAATTTTATAATACTTGGAATTGTGGAGCCTTCTTCGTAACGGCAAAGGTCATGTGACCGTAGCTTGGTGGCCGCCAGGAGTGGCTGAGTCTCCCCTTGAGAAAGAACGCACGAAAGCAATTGATATGGATATTCTTTTAAGAAAATTTAATAATTAGAAAAACAGAACGTTGCAACTGTTTTGAAGTAAATTTAATTTCTTTTATTAGTGTAATGAAGTATTATATTTTGTTTTTAAATTTGGAAGCAATGTTTCTGTTGTTGTTTATTTTTCAATAACTTAATATTAGATTGGAATAAAATAAAAATTATCGCAATGCATTATACTATTTTATAATTATTACCAATTTGTATTTTGTATCGTATCTAAATCACGTTCCGTTTGTTTAAACTTTCTACATTCTAACGCGTTGTTTACAAACTAGTTTTTAGAATTATAATTACGTTTTGCAATTGTCTAATTGACCTCGTCCAATGAATGCTGTATATATCAAATTTTAACTTTAACACGCGTTTTATTTTTACGAAGAATTCCCTATATTATCGGTACTACGTAGCCTCCCCTATATTACCAGTAGCCTCCCCTATATTACCAGTAGCCTCCCCTGGAGATTACCATTAGCTACGGCCCTGGACGGAGGAAACCTACAACTTTACGTGAGATCCGAACCAAGAGTCGCCTCATCATCTGAACACAGACAAAGCTCAGCCATCCAACTACTGGACAAACCCAACGTCGTTTAACCTCGTTGATCGAATGGGACGCAGTGTAACAACGCAACTTTCTTTAGCTCATAAGATGAAGAGGACAGACAAAAAAGAAAATCTAAAAACAAATGCTACAAATGCAACTTGGCAGTGATAAAAGAAGAAGTAATGAGTTGTATAAAGAGTAAGAAAAGAACGTCAAACGAGTGGTAAAAAGAAGTAAAATTAAAGTAGATGAAGATTTGGAAAAGATGACTGGACAATATGTGGGGAATAGAAAGTTATTGTAGGAAAAAGTGAGAAAGTAAAAGTCAATCTGGTGGAGTTACGAGCAATATAAAAAATAAGAATGACAATATGTGGGTGGAAGATAAGTAAACACGTAAGAGAGTTAAAGTGTACTTTTATGGGTGCTACTGTAGTATGCGGTCTACCGTTAAGTTTCTACTGTAGTATGCGGTCTACCGTTCAAAATATTTAAAAGGAATTGAAAATGAATTGAAAGGAATTATAATTTAATTTACACAATTAAGGAATTATTAAAGAAGTTAAACATACTACTACCGCATACTTAACGGTAGACCGCATACTACAGTACGCCCTTGATGATTGGTTAGGTTAAGTCGTGATATTTTCGTTAGTTTTAACGAAAATATCACGACTTAACCTAACCAATCGTCAAGGGCAACAATTAACCTAATAATAAAATAATAAGAAGATAAGAAACTATAATTAAAGGGTAGACCGCCGAATCGTAGTAGACCGCCGAATCGTAGGTAGACCGCATACTACAGTAGCACCCTTTTATGAGCTGGTAGGTGAGGTAGATGAATGGAAGGGAACGTGAATTTGGGTGTGTAATGTATGTAGGAGCGGAGACCAGGGAGTAAGAAGTTCAGTGAGCACTGCTTTTTCACCGCTAACTTAAAGCCTTGCAAACTCAAGAAATAATAATAATTAGGTTTGAAATTGTTTAACGTCCTTCGTAATGACAAAAGTTATGTAACTGTGGGGACCTTAAAGAGGTTTTTTTCTGAGTGAATTGAGACAATAGAAGATAATATTTCTATATATAGAAAATTGTGGGAAGTCTTTGTTTTCTGTAAGTTGTGAGTTAATTGTGTTATAGTTTTGGCTGAATCAGAAAATGAATTGAGAACAATGACAAGTTTTCTGTAACAGTGTGGTGAATGGAGAAAAATTAAAGATTGCAAAAGAATTTGAATATTTTTTGTGCGTTTGACTGACAAAATGGGTACAAGTACATTGGAAGCTGAAAGTAGAGTGAAGCGAGGTAAATAATTCATGGACAGGGTAAAAGCTTTGGTAGGAAGTAGGAAGAAAGTGTCTGTAGATGCAGTAAGAGGTTTACATGAAGGTGTATTGGTGCCAACACTGATGTGTAGGTGTGAGACGCTTATTTAGCATGATATCAAAAGTGAGAGCAGTCGAGATAAAAAATTCAAATATGATTGGTGTAAGACGGATAGGGATGAAAGAGGAAATAGTAATACTGACCATATATCCGAATAATCCAACTCAGATTTAAGATTCTCTCTTGTCCCGAGCTGATTCACAGAAAATTTTGAAATCTTGAACCGAATTTACAGAATCTTAAAGAATCTTACAGAATTTTAAAGTGGACTTTCGTGGTTTTCTTCATTTCCAGTTCATTGGGGATAGCTCAGTGATTCAATGGCAGTGACTCATTGACAATTAGTCGGCGAGTGACGCACTGTTAACTCCAAAGGTATGTCGAATTATTCATATGCATCCTATGTCATATGCATTTAGAGAATCGTCCCCTAGTTTCAGGTACCTTCAGTCATTCTAGCGTCAGTACTCAGTAGCTCAGTGAGTAACACCGTTTCACAATGATCGAAGTAAAAACACTGAAGTTCGACTCCTCATGGTGCTGGTAATAATAATCCAGGAGTTAGCGCAATGGGTCGTATTAGTTGGCCTGAGCGATGTGCCAGTTCCTTACCTTCCTCATTATTATTATTTATTTTTCAGTTTAGGCGCAGAGATGCGGCGACCCCACCGCCCACCGAAAGGAGCAGTTAGCTCCGCAGTCTCCTGCGATACAGGAGGGGAAGGATTGGGTTGGGGATCCATCCTTCCCTCTTTCTCCCCATGACGGTCAACAATAGCCTCGGCCGGCTTTTGTATTCGGGATGTTTCTACCATCTCACCCCAATTCATTGGGAAATCCATTTTTTATAATGAATTAATGAATTACGTTCACTCATTGCTTAAAGGAGGATGTTTTAACCAGTCTTAGATCGAAACTTAAGTTTTTTTATTTAGTAAAACCTTAACTTATAATTTACTTACTGTTTAATGCCAAGTATAATTAGCTTATTATAAAAATAACACAGACAGTAATTGAATTAAATGTTCACTAAAATTACTTTTGTAATCTGGTAAGTCGGTTAGTTAATTAAGCTTTTTACCCAGTCGTAAACTTAATTGTAAAGATAAGATAAGTTATAAGAAGATAATAAAAGTTTATTTGTTAAAGTATTTCTGGTCTTAGTTTCTTCTTCTTCTTAGCAAGAATTAAGTTTTTTTTTTATTACATAGGCCAAAAAACTTTTTTTTCAGTTCTGAGTCATACATACTTTTTCTTTTAAATATACCTTATGTTAACGTCTAGTATATTTTGGATATAATTTTGAAAACTAGCTAAAACAAAGTAAGCAAAAAAAAAAAAAGAAAAAGATGTCTCATAGAGAAAGAGGCGCATCAGCACTCTTCAGCCACGTGGAAAGGTTGCACAAAACAAAGTAAGTAGTTCTCCAACCACGTGCAAAGATTGACCAAAACAAAGTACGAACAAAATTGACAACTAAACAGGAGGAAATGCAATTAAACCAACTTCTTTTACTTCTTTCTTAGCTACAGCAAGAGAAGAATACAAAAATAATTAACTCTAAAGGAGTTACTGGAAGGAAAAAGTGATGATGATGTTGATGATGGTAATATTAACAATAACAGTTCAGAGAAATAATCAGTGGTGGGCACGCGCAACGATTTTTGTAGCGCCGCAGCCGCAACCGCAACTCTGCTGAAATAGTTGCGCCGCACGCGCAAGCGCAACCCTTTTCAAAAAGTTGCGCCGCAAGCGCAAGCGCAACCAAAAATGTTGCGCCGCAACTTTTTGCGGCGCAACTGCCCACCTTTGGTTCAAATAATGATAAAGACATATTTGAAATGTTAGTATTAGATAATTTGTCATTTATTTATTTCTGTAGAAGATTTTGGATTCAGTTTACTTACATAGCAAAGATCAAGCAATATTTTTTAGATGTAGTACAGGGTGGCTGGCGCAAAAGTCGCGCATCATAGGAATTTTCAGTGTTGATATATATTTTTTTTTTAGGTAGAGGATGGCTACAAAATTAACAGGGTGAGCTTGGTTTTAATGTACGGAATACCAGGTACTACAAATGCTAAAAAAAAAAATAATATACTATAGTCAACACTGAAAATTCCCATGGTGCGCGACTTTGGCGCCACCCTGTATATTCCAGAAATGTATTCTACAGTTGGCAGCAAAATAGAAAGAAGAATGAAGTACTTTTGCGATTTAAGCTTTATTATAGATATACGGACTGCTTTAAATGTAGGCTGACCATACGTACCGTTTTGAACGGGACAGTACCGTTTTTTTTATGGGTTCTGTATGGGTTCTGTCACTGAAGAATAATTGTAAGCTCAATATGTTTATGTACTTACTTTTTCATGAATACAGAATATTACATAACCCCCGTCCCTTTTTTGCCATCCCAATGTCCCGTTTTTGTCTCAAGGAAATATAGTCAGCCTATTTAAATGGTATGTCTCTTTCCGTTATGAACTTGACAGCTTTTAGGCTATTACAGAAATGTATGAGAGAGAAAATTACATTTTTATCAGTATGTTAGAAACAGGGCCGTACCAGGCAGGGGCGAGCAGTGCGGCCGCCCAGGGCGCCGACGTGTCGGGGGCGCCAAACTGTTGGTCTTAGAACTGCCACGTAGAATGAAATTTGGATTTTTAATGAATTATGTATTAATTATGTATTATGTATTAATTATGTATTATGTATTGTTTATGTACTAAATAATTATGTATTTTAATTAATCATGTATTTCTATCATAATCAATTTGTATATGTTCCGAATTTAATGGGGTGGGGGGCGCATAAGGAATGCCTTGCACAGGGCGCCATCACAGGTTGGTACGACCCTGGTCAGAAAACTGGTAGGCCACGTCATGGCCATTGGGCTACGTCATGGCCATTGTCGCAATACCGTTTCTCATCGATTAACGAAGTTAAACGACATTGGGTCCTGGATAGTAAATGGATGGGTGACCGTCCTCCGCGTTCAGATGATGTAGCGATCCGTGTTTCGGATTCCACATAAAGCTATAGGCAAAGGTGGGCAGTTGCGCCGCAACTTTTTGCGGCGCAACATTTTTGGTTGCGCTTGCGCTTGCGGCGCAACTTTTTGAAAAGGGTTGCGCTTGCGCGTGCGGCGCAACTATTTCAGCAGAGTTGCGGTTGCGGCTGCGGCTGCAGCGCATAAAATTGAACTGCGAAACAAAAGTCTTAAATGTCCAATAATAAAGACTTTATAGGAAAGGGAAAAAAAAAAATACAGCTTTATTTTCACACCAAAAGCACGTAGGAGGAGAACTAAACTGAAAAATACTCAAGACTAAATTGTGCCTTAATTAACAGTACCATAAAGATCATCCTACGCGTTCGAACTTTACATTTGTAGATGTTAAAACAATATGAAGAATTACCATCATCTAAAGTTTATTTGGTTGCTACTCAAATTGAGAACCTCGTTTGAGTTGATAATACTTTTATATTGCTCAAGGCCTGCCATCGCACGTAGGATCGTTTCGCGATTCGCAACTTTCGACTTGGGTCGTGACGATTCGAGTCGCGTGTGACTTTATATTGACAGAATGGTAGCCCCGTACACCGCAGCGACCCCGACGCGATTCTGGGGAATTGGAGACTCGAGTCTTCACGACCCAAGTCGTCAGTCAACGTTACAAAAATATAAAGAAACAATTCTTAAGGTTAAAATTTGATAGTATTTGAGGTGCATAAATTGCAATATTGAGAAAACTCAAAAGTTTGGTCATTTGTTTCAATTTTGACAGAGTTTTGTTATAAAAACGAACTCTTTTTTTCAGGTTTTGTAACAAACAAATGTAAAGATTGGATAACTCATGAAAATGGAAAGTTACATCTCAGGTAGCACACATTGGTTGGATTGATGATAGACCTCTGATGGTTATCCACTTGTGTGTGTGTGTTTGGGGAGTTGTTTAATCTCCTTCGTAACATGAAAAAAGTTATGTAACGTAGGGGACCTACAGCTTTACGGCGGGGTCCGAACCACGGGACGACACACACCATCTGGACGTAGAGGGCGGTCACCCATCCAACTACTGCTACCCAGATCTAGTGTCGCTTAACTTCGCTGATCAATGGGAAGCGGTGATGCGATATGGCCACGACGTACGAGTTCTGTAATGACTTAAAACATCTGGCAACGCGATTGTTGCCAGATGACGTTCAAGTATTTTTTAAAAAAATGTTCCTGGTCATGTCCCCATACAGACTAAATGAGCTCTCCAGTTCTTTTTTATTATTATTATCTCAGTTTGTATGTCCCCAAAATAGCAATAGCCTATTTGCACATACAAATAAATACTGTAAATACTTATACACATATATTTACCGTCTCTCGCGTTACCATAGAAACCCGCCCACCTTAAACTGTACTTGGTACATGTAAACTGAACAATAATTTAATAAGTAAAAATAATAATAAAGTTTGTGGATGTTTAATCTCCTTCATAACATCTAATGTTACATGAAGGAATGGACCTACCGCTTTAATTGCTAAAATCAGACGTCCCAGCCGAGACTCGATCCCACGACATTTAGATTATCAGCCCGGTGCTCTACTACTACGCTACTTGTCCCGTACTATTAATAATATATATATATATATATAAGGAATTTTTTTTTTATCAGCAGCCGTATTCGAACCGCAACTTTCTTGACCACATGTAAATACTGTGCCACCAAGCTACGAAGAGCATAATGAATGTTAATAGAATAAACACTATTTAATAATACGCTGTTGGCAAACCTACGGAATTCTATAATTTTTTCTAAATTCCGAAGAGGTTTATATGTTTTATAAATCCCGAAGGTGTTTATATATTTTATAAATCCCGAAGGTGTTTATATTTTTTATAAATCCCGAAGGTGTTTATATTTTTTTAAAATCCCACAAAGGTGTTTATATATTTTATAAATTCCGAAAGTGTTTATATTTTTTTTTATAAATCCCGAAGGTGTTTATATTTTTTATAAATCTAGAAACTTTGAGTACTATTAGAAAATTGAGAAGATGAAAACCCCCATTGTTATCGCATAGCGATACGATGACTATAAAGGACTCTCTCAGAGCAACTTCTATATATCTATTAACGAGTGTTAATAATTAGCTAGTTACCGGTGTACAGTATTTCCTGAACTATGGAAACACGCACTTATAACACCAATACGTAAAGATGACAAGGATGATAATCCTGCGAACTTTAGACCGGTTTCTCTCCTATAGATTCTAAAATGTTAGAAAAAAAACCCTTTAGTTAGTTTATGAATTGCTTTCAATCAACTAGCCTATTTTCACAATCTCAGCAAGAATACAGAAAACATCTCTCTACCTACCGAGACACCACATGAAATTATGCGACAATGCTTGAAAATAGGCGGAATTATAAGCCTATCACTCTCTCTGTTAGAGTGCTGCAAAGATTTTAACACAGTAATTCATGATAAATTACGTTAAAAAATGTTGGTTGCAGTTAATGTCAATAAATTTTGGTTCAAAAGCTACCTTAAAGACAAAATCAAAGACTGTCTCCTCCAACAATAAACCAATGGCCGTTTTCTATATGACTTGAAGTCAGCTCTCCGAAACTCAAATTGCTACGTTTTACTGGTAAAAACTCAAGCTCAAACGCAAGATCCGACTTCACGCGTCAAACTGAATCACAAACTGTTTCGAGAACTTATTACATTATTTATAGCTACTAAAAAAAATACATTTCAGTGATTTTGGAAACCTATGCTAGATCAAGTTTACATATTTATAAGCGTTAAGTAAAGATTTGGCTTTGCATCATTACAATTTTGGTCCTATATTGGCTGAAGCTAGCTCAGCTGGGGTGAGCTTAGGCTTAACTGGACCTAGATCTACCTTAACTTTAGAGGTTAAGGCAGATCCTTAGTATCGATGCGCACAAGTGAAAAAAATTTTCAAAACAGTTTCTTTGCAGTCTGTATGTGTTTTGTTGTAATGGAACTGAAATTGGAGCAAAAGCGAGTGGTTTGTGCAACGCTTGGATTTGCGTTACGTTTGTTTCGTGAACTGTCAGATATCAAACTAAGAAGCAAACGTGTGGAGATTAGTGGGCTGAAAAATCCAATTCCTAAAGAGATGGTAATGGACATTTTGATGAAGGCTGAACTAATTTATGAATTTACTTGTCCTTCTTGTAAAGATGAAACATATAACGGTTGTACGTCCAGCCTTCTTAAAAAATAACAATTGATTCCCATTGAGGTGTTAGCTATAGGACGGGAGCACTTCTTACTGCTCAACTTAGCCACGCAAATAGATGTAATTATGAATTAGAATATACAGATTTTAAAGTCCTTTCTTTAGCTAATAAAAAATAAGACATTTTAATCCTACAATCAATGATTATAAAGAAAAATAAACCAAAATTAAATACCATTAAGGCTTCCGTTTCTTTATCTATTGAGTTAAAAGAACTAAATATCAGAAAATAATGCTTTGTCAACTTTTAAAGCTTTACTATTTTACGAGTACATATATATACTTTTTATCTATTTCTAATACGAAGTGTAACTCAATTTCTAAAATGATTTTAGTCTTGAGAATGGGCCAAGGTCCGAAACGGTCACTCTTAAATATTTTCAGGTAAAATAATGCAATCTTTATTGCTTATCTTGTGTTTTTAACTAAAATTAAATTGAAATTTATTCGGAACGACCTTATATATATATGTGTGTGTGTGTGTGTGGTGTTGTGTGTGTGTCTGTGTGTGTGTGTGTGTGTGATATTTCATAATGTAGAAGAGATAAAATAATGCGATGTTTTATTAAAAAGCCCCAATATCTTTTAAGTTTTAATGACTCACTCTTCCGCACGAGAATGGTATTCATCCGCAATGAAATCTGATGACTGATGGTAATACCCAATTCACACTAGACTTCTTTAAATGGAAACGGAAACTGTATCTGTGAACGTCCACACTCATATTAAGGAATTTCACAAACAGTGAATGTACATTCTCTGTAGTGTAATTTTAAGGTGAACTAAAAAAATTTTTTTTTAACCAACCTTTGTAAGAAAAGTAGAGCTAATGATTCATTTTAATTTAAGTATTATTCATTTCTTATATTTACATATTATTAAAGTATTAAAATTAACATTTTTTAAAGAATATTTAGTTACCGGAAAGGTATTATTACCTATGAGTTAGACTAAATATATTTTGTATTTTAGTTTTCATATTTTCTATATTTATTATTATGGTAGTTAATTATAATTAATTAATTAGGCTGTGACCAGATTGTATAGAAAAATATTTTTCGCAACTTTGGCCTGGTCGGGGTGGCCAAATTTTCCAGGCTTCTACGAGCCAAGTTAACTTAGGCCGTCCTTTTTCAATAGCTCATTTGCCTCTTAAAACATTAAAACAAAAGAACAGTATAACTATAACTATATAATAAGTTTGTAGTTATTGATAATAATCGGTGCCCAAATGAAAGAAAACTAAATAAAATAATTAGCATGCATTTTATCAAATAGGCTACAAGAGTTTCTGATTTCGTTTCGAAAACAGTTAATGGTCGTGAGTATTATTTCCTTGGAGAAAAGTTTTGGAAAAATTTTAATTGTTTGCGTTACCAAATCGTTCCTACTAGAGGCAGTTTCGCAAACTATCGGGTCGTTTAGTGTGAATTGAGTATAAGAGTCATGGCGACCGTCAGGGTCGGTTTTAGGCGGGTGTGAGAGGTGCACCGCACCCGGCCCCGCGCTTGGACTGGCCCCGCGCGTTGGCGACAGCCGCAGAGTGATGCCAAACTATCGATAATCACAAGTACTTATCAAAGCTGCATTCGAACCTAATACAATACGCTTTTATTATTATTATTTTAATATATTAATATATAGAAGTAAATCTCAAAGACTTTTGCCTGAAAAGTTGTCATGCTTCCTAACGGCATATTCAGATAAAAATACTATAATTAAACTACAAAAATTAAACGTTAATCCCAACATTGTGTAAACCAGTATGGATGTAATGTATATCTTGTGTAATGTGTTCTTTCTGAATAAAGATTATTATTATTATTATTATTATTATTATTATTATTATTTAATGAAAATGGTCCACTAAGTAGATAGGTAGTTAATCTATCAATTTATTAAACTCCTTTTATAACAATGACTGAGTAGATGAAACCAATCGGTTACTGACCAGAGTTAATCTCCACACTAGTAACTTGCAGGGCTTTTTTTGTGCCGGAACGCGCCGGAACGGCGTTCCGGAACCTTTTTTTTTGGGATGTGTTCAGTTTATTAATAAATTAATAAAAATAGTATAACTTATACTATTTTTAATAATTTCGCCATTCTATAATATATGCGTTCCGGTACCTTTTTTCCTACAAAAAAAGCCCTGCTACTATGTATTTATATATTGTGTGGTAAAGCGTACTTGGTAGTATTGATACAATGACACTACCAATCAACTAACCAACCAACAAAAAACTGGAGAAACAAAGAAAAGGGTGGTAAGATTAGCAGCTTTAAAAGCGCCCTCACCTAAATTCAACAAATGGAAGGATTCCTCCTAAACAGAACTAAACCTAATTGAATAAATCAAGACTTATTTAAGAACAACTGACCTTGTAAGTTAACCGTTATATTTCTAAGCTTCAGTTTAGTGATAGCAGTTTAAACTAGGTCAAATTAGATTAGACCTACATTATAGTCTAACTCTAAGACCTAGCATTAATTTATAGTTTAAACAAAGGCTACAGTAAATTGCCCTAGCCTAATCTTGTAAATTGCCTTAGCCTAATCTTGTGAGGAATCCTACTGTGGACCTCAATTTAATCTAACTGCTCTCGACCATTTGTGGAATCTCTAGGCTGACCTTACTGGGCTAGGTTTATCCTACTCTGACGTTATTTCCGACTTTTCTTCATTGAAAGCAAGAAAAGTTCAGTTCAAACAGTTTTTGTAACTCTATTGTAGGTATCTAATATTCTTGTTCCTTTAGCTATACTATAAAAAGCCAGTCCTGTCCGTCCATCTGTAGACACCATGTATTTACTATTAATAAGCGATTCTGAACATAAAAATAAATGCGCTTTGCTCTCTTTAAACTTTTTACTCTCGCGCGTTAACATTTTCATTGCTGCTTCTAATATACTATTGAGCTAAAATGTGTCTGTTTGTGTGTGTCCGCTTTTTTCGGAACCGTGTACAGCCTAAACGGCACATCGGAAAATTCTGCAACCACCACCAACTGATAGCCCATGATCTGCTGATGTGCTCTGTCAAGTTTCCCGATCGTAGGTCACCGGTTACTGGGTCCGAAGGCCACAGCACCGCGATAAAACTACAGAAAAGAGCGCAGCCGTGAAAATCTTGAGCTTCACATTTATACTGTAATATATATATGTACTGCTACCCGCCCGGAGCAGTATAATGGGGAGAGGGGGTTGGGTAATGGGGGGAGTGGGGTGGGGGGAGTGGGGGTGGGGGTAATGGGAAGAGGGTGGGGGTAATGGCGTTTTTACTTTTGTGCGTGGGGGTAATGGGGGAATGGGGTTGGGAGGGTAATGGAGTAGAGGGGTGGGGGTAATGGCTTTTTTACTTTTGTGTGTGGGGGTGATGGGGGAGTGGGGGTGGGAGGGTAATGGAGTAGAGGGGTGGGGGTAATGGCTTTTTTTTTAATTTTGTAGCTTAGCCACTTCTTCCTATGAGGGCCTCATATAATATAATAAAAAAATACATGAAAAAGTGAAAAAAAAATTGTCTTTTTCTCTTTACATTTGTGATTGATTGGATAGCCCGAAAGGACTCACAATTTAATTGGGATATTAAGCTCCATTCTTTCATCGATTTGCAGTTACGATTCATTGCAATTTTTGTAATTATATTACCGATATTTTATAAAGTATTGGTGGTTATGATCGTTGTTGTTGTTGTTTAGCCGATCAGCCCACCCTGATCGAGCAAGCCGGCGGCACGCGGGTAACCGATCGCCCTCTCCAAAGTGGACCAGAGGTTCAGCGCACTAGTGATGTGTTGAGTTTTATGTTGCGCTAGAGCGGTACAGTCCGTCATAATGTGTTCAATTGTTTGTGGTGTGTCCTGGCACAAGTGGCAGGTGTCGTCTGTAGAGTTGTCTAGTCTGTGTTTATATGTCCGTAAGTTGGGGTGATGTCCACATCGGAATCGTGCTAAGTTAACTCGATCCGATCTGCTCAGGCTGATCTCTAACCTGTTAATGGGTGGCGGCTGCTATGATTGTTATAGTGGTTATGATTGTACCATCCTGTGATATGTCATATATATGAGATATATGTGATATGCCATACTTTTGTCGCTTAGCCACTTCTTCCTATGAGGGCTTCATATAATATAATTTTAAATCTACAACCAATAAAAAAAATGAACTAGTGAAAAAAAAATCCGGAGGGCGATAGCGAGCTACCCCGCTTGTTCTTTTCTATAATTTTATTGACCGAATAATTGACCCCCCCCCAATTACTGAGGGTCCAATAATTATTCATCAATAAAACTATAGAAAAGAACGCAAGAATGAAAATCTTAAGCTTCACATCTGAACCCAGTGTATCAAGATTTGTGAAGCTTAAGATTTTCATAGCCGCTTTTTTTTCTATAGTTTTAGTGACCGAACAATTGACTTCCTAGTAATTGTGGAGGTCTGCGGTCACCCAATTACTAAGGCCGAAAGCCCCAGCACCGCAGATCTAACTAAATAGGCCCGTAGGGCCCACTTTGTCTAGTATCACTAAAAAATTAATTGTATTTTATGTTATGTTTTGAGAGTGTGTTTAAGTTTTTGTAACTGTATTCTTGTTCCTAAAATAATACTAAAGAATTGCATTTTATTTTATATTATGAGAATTTTCTGATTATTTTATTACTTATTTTTGTACATTGATTATATTGAGTAATAAAATAAATAGCTAAAATAGACCTCAGTTTTGTTATTTTTTAATATTATATTTTTATTGAAACTGAGGTGCAATAAATAATAAATACGTGTTATTATTAACAATTGAAAAAATCCTGCCAACTATTAATCGACAGCCCCGAATAGTATTTCGTACCCGGCCCTGGCGACTGTATCAGAGAGAGAAAGCCCAGTGATTGTTGTGGTTAGCTGAATTTAAGTCAGTTATCATTGTTGGACGTAACTTCCATACTTGTTTTATATAATTTAAGCCTTAATACATTATATATAAGTCGGGTTCAAATTGTGTTTAATATACAAACGAACTAATAGTGGAAATACAGTGTGTGTATATATATATATATATATATATATATTTATATATATATATATTAATTTTAAGTTATTATTATTATTATTATGGACATGAAATAAATACAAAGTCATTATTGAAGGTATGATACCAATAATACAAAGAAATCAATATTAGACGCGAGAAATGACCAAGTAATAGAGTAATGTACATTTAATCCTAGGTTTTTATTAGTATGCCATTATTAATCGGGATTTCAACTTGTTTTTAAACGAATTTACATTCACAATATTTTTTACATCAGCATTTAAATCATTCCATAGTTTCAGTCCAATAAAAATGGATAATTTTTAAGATGAACACAATCTAAATTGAGGAATAACATGCTTTGATCTATTTCTAGTCCAATATGACTGGACTTCTTGATGAGTTACAAAATGTAATTCTATTACATTTGTAGAAAAGTTAAAATATGCCATTGGAAGCATGGAGGCTTTTTAGGAATAGAATCAATACAAGCGTCCTCAGCAATTTTAAGGATATATTTACTAGTACTGTATAGATTTCTTGATATTTTTTACGCGGCCCTCGAACGTTCCGGTACGGTCCCCACCACGAAATCGAATTAATTGTATATCCCCCATAACAACGATTCTCTAACTGGGGGTGCCAAATTCACAACATATCTCATGCTGCGCAAGTTATTATTATTATTGTTATTATAGACTGGCGTTGTTAAACATTTACGTGTAGGCCTATATAATGTGAATAAGTTTTAAAAAAGGGGGAAAGTGGATTATAAACTAGTAACTCTACTTTGAACGTAGGCCTACAGTTTCAGAAAAATGTTTGTCTAGAAATTTTTTTTCTAAAAATCATAAAAAATTGCTAATTGGTAATATTGTGTTTTCTTTGGTTACTTTGTTTTGGTAGAAGTAATACCATTTTAAAAATAAAATCCAGTCATTAGTAATTACTAACTTTTTATGTGTATTAGAAACTTTAATACGAACTTTTTTCCGAAATTGTACTGTAATAGCTACTTATTTATCATTATTTTTGTTTGTATTATTCCACAAGATGGCTCGACATGGTAAATGATTGTGTGAATAAGCGTGGACTTGATGTGGGTGATGGACGAGAAGTGGCTGCAAGTAGGGTTGACTGAAGGAGGTTTGTTAGAAGTAGTATGTAAGATCGGGACTCTGTCTATTTTAGTTTTGACAAGGCCTGGAAGTATAACCACACGAGGCGTATGAAGCGCAGCAGGTGTGGAATTTAGCCATGCTAGGGGGGTTCGAGGAGGGGCGCTGGTCCACCAGGACGCCTTTGTGAATGGATGTCTTCACTTTCTACCGTTTTTACTCTTCACCACCTTCTGTTTTCACATCCCGGTTGTTTCTGCCTTCTCACCCTAGTTAGTTGGGAAATGAAATTTTGATAATGTATGTGTGTATGATGTATTTTTTACTCTGACGAAAAACGTGGTTGATTTAAGGGTTTAACATATATATATATATATATATATATATATATGTAGTGGTATCATATCTGACCGGCAATCGGAAGACCCCGGGTTCGATTCCCGGGTGGTTACCTAATTTTTTCATTTGTTTCGTTCTTTCTATCTCGTATTGCGCGGAATATTCTCCTATACAAGCGTCGTTCTTTACGTTAATTATACTGCGTGTTTGCAGTTAAATGTGTATATATATATATACACGCACGGTATCATGCCCAATGGACATCGACTGAGTTGGCTCCCTCGTCAAAATCGATGGTACTCTAACTAAAGAGAAGTACGAGCGAATTCTTTAGCTGCATTCTGCGCCAGATGGAAAGCGTTTAGTTGGACAAGGGTTCATCTTCCAACAAGATAACAACCTTAAACATACAGCACGGATTGTAAAAACATATTTAAAGAAGAAGGAAGACGCTGGTGAACCAAAAATTATGGAATTTCGATCACAAAACTCCGACATAAATCTAATTGAGGCTATATATTAACAATGTAGACGCTGGAAAGGCTAAAATGAAGCCATCTAATATTGAACAACTGCGGAAAGATCCTCAGAATATTTGTGGGAATATTCCGCTATCAGTGGTAAAGAAATACTACTGACACCATTATTAACAAGAGTCCAAGCTGTTATGAGGGCAAAAGGAGGACACACTAAACACTGATATATATATATATATATATAAGAGAACTGCATTTTAATGTTAAATTATCTTTTGTAGGACAGTTGCTGTGTCAACTTGGAAGAATGTGTTGGTTTCCTTTACAAATTTAAAGCTTTGCATTGGTGGATCTAAATTGTGTCGTAATGGTCGATTTGAATGCAAATGTGACTTCTGAATTTGTCGTTGAATTACTTCGTAATCGCGGTTCAACTACAAAATCGTTATTTGCCATGTTAATTAATTAGATTTAGGCAGTAAGGCCGGCCGCACGCAGGATCGACTCACGACTGACGACTCGGGTCGTAACGACTCGATTCACGTATGATTTCACATTGACAGAATGGGAGCCCCGCACATTGCGGCGATCGCGACGCGATTCCCCCACCGTCCGCCATTTGGCGCACCTAGCTCCATATATCTTTCGTTACGAGAGGAGAGGGGAAAGATTGGGCAGAGGACCCATCCTTCCCTCTTTCTCCCCACGATGGGCACCACTAGACTCGAATTGTATGAGGGCTGTTTCTGCCTTCTCACCCCAAATTTGTTGAGACACGAGATTATATATATATATATATATATATATTACATTAATGCATTCAGTTTAAATGGAAGTATGAAGAGTTGTGTGTATGTGTGTGTGTGTGTGTGTGTTTAAGTGTATATCGTTTATCTATGCAATCTTTCTAATCTCATTTTCATCATTGCCTACTACTATATTGGTGTACTCTTATATTTTTAACATAATTGTCTTAAAGTTTTGGTAATTATATTGTAAAAACAAAATTTTAAAAATGAATTCTATGACAGGAATTTACTTTTCAGCAATTTTTTTTTAATCTCTTTATCCCTTCTACAGAATATGAGTGAAATTGATCCTAACCAAATAGTGTATTGGTCATATTTACACGTACGTTAATAATAATTGGTTTCCCTATTTACGAGTAGTTTCTATAAGTAATAATTGCCATGTTGTTTTCCTCCTCTGAACAGCGTGGCCGAGGAGATTTGAGACACAGCGTTTTTCTAAATATGTATTAAGTTGTACTATTTTTTAATTAACTTTTAATTAACTTTTAATTTAATTGTGTGTGTGTGTGTGTGTGTGTGTGTGTGTGTGTGTGTGTGAGGACTTACATGATTGATACTACGTTATTCGGTCTTTGCACTGTTTTATAAACTCAAAACGAGAATCAATTTATAACCTTTTAATTAATGACAATTAACCATCAAATTAATCAACAAATCATACTGAAATAATAATTATATTAAATTCTGTTTATTACTATAGCTTTTTTTAATGGTTTAACCCCCCCCCCCCCCAGCCTCTGGGTAAAAGGGTGACTACAATGAGCCAAAAATATAAGGATCTTAATGCTGAAGAGTCCTGAAGAATCATTTCTTATAAGGATGAATTCATTATGGATTTGTTTGGTATATCACATACAGCAGTACATCAGGGACAAACTCAAAGGGAAAGTGTCCCATAATGTAAAAAAAAATGTTTGTGAAGTATTTTGGGGGCTCCGTAATGATACGAGGTTTGTTTCAGTGAGTAGGGTACTCGAAATACAGTAGCGTGAAAATCAACAACAGTAGCGTAAAATAAAAAAAAAAAATACCATTCCATCTTAATTTATCATATCATACCAAGTGGTCAACCCTTAGTGAGTCAAAATTTGATTTTCTATTAACGAGATAATGACCCAAAATACAAGTCCAACCTTCGCATGAATTATGTGAAGCGTATAAAGAACAGAATGTGTTGACAGTTATGGAATGATCTCCACAGTCGCACTTAATCTGAATCCAGTTGAGAATTCATGGATATTCTTTCAAATATGAAGAGGAAAAGCAGAAGCGTAACGACTCCACAACTAGTCTATGGGAAGTGATACGACAAAGCTGGAACTTTACTCAAGATGTCATCAGTCATTAAACTAATTAATTCAATGCCATAAGGATTATTGACTACAAAATGGAGACGTACAAATTGAAATTATATCTTTCATTTGCAATAAAACATTTTTTATTAGTAATTATTTCTTTTTATTATTATTAAATTACAAATTAATTAAGTTCCATGGCATTTTCCTAAGTTATTTTTCATTTGTTACGAAAAACTGAAGTAACAGAGCCATAATTCTGACATTCACTGTACAAAAGGAAGGGTTGAAATTACAAATACTCCGAGTTCTTGGTCCAGTTTGTGCAGAGTAAGCCTGAGGTGATATGAATACGCTTGTGATTAGAATTGGTGCATTTGTGTTGCCTGAGGAGGAAATACAAATAAGTAGGAATGTCTGCAAAACAAACTAAAGCACCCTAAAAGGATTGTGAACTAGATCACTCAGTGGATTGTGATAATTCAAAACATCGTTGTTTACTTGGTGAATAACCACGTACGGAAGCTTATTTAGTAAGTTGGCCCTCTACATACTTGGCAATGATGCTGCGAGCTGTTCGTAACCTGAATGGGTCTCTTTATACCACGGTGTTTGGGCGGAACGGTACTTTGTGAAATAGGGCAAGCTTTATTTTCTATTTAAAACAAAGTATAAATATTTTGTGACCTAAAATATCCTGATAAAATTAGGTCGAATTCAATTTTGCTCCATTCGACTTAATTGCAGTTAGGCTTTATTCCATTCTGGTCAGATTAGACTTAGTTCCAGTCCGAACCTTGTTCTTAACTTTAGTTGACGTAACTTAACCAAACCTAACCGATCCTAACCGGGCACTAAATAGCAGTTCGATGTAATTCCATTATTATTATAAATATATTTGACTTTAACTCCAGGACATTCGATTGTATTCCATTTCGACCTTATTCCAGCCCCAATTTTTGAGTTCGATTGTATTCCATTTGGTCTAATTCAGTGTTGCCATTATGTCGCTATTCCTGAGTAAATTTAAAATGTTTATAATGAATAAAAATGTAATTTTTCATAATTTATTATGTAAGGTAAAATTACTCACTAAGTATGAATACTCACACGAACCTAGTAATGAGTCAAATTGAATTTTTATTTATACGATCCTCTTTCGATGTCATTTTATTAATTCAGAAATGTTAAAATTTTATTGTGTAACTATTATTTATTGCATTATCAGATTTCCACAAAATTATTACATAATTCTGATAATTATCGTGTATCTGGAAACTGTGTTACGTTCACTGAGTCCGCCCAGCGAGCTCTCGGGGCGTCTTCAGAGTGAAGCTCGAATACAGGCAGTGGTTGACTTGCGCTTGAGAAGAGTGGTTGTGTTTAGAAAAGATTTATCTCCAAAAACTGTATCCATGAGGAAAACTGTATGGTTTGTTTTTTTAGGATGTCAGGCAAATTGCCAGCGATTGCCTTGGTTTTAATTTCGTTAACAGGTATGTAAAGCTAAGAATCAATTAATTCCATTTTGAGTACCTTCAGAAATATTTTCCTACGTTTTTTTCAAATTTTCCTCACCCAAATCGAAAATGGCGTTAGGCTAGCGTAGCGCCAACATTTGAGGGTTACTCAGTGAAGCTTTATGTCTAATTGAATTCTCTTTAGCAGAATGAACGATGGGTTTGTTTCCTGCAAATTATTTACTTAATCACTTATTTTGCAGGAAATCATAATGAGCAATTAGCTTACGATTGGTGCTTTCATTATTGTGAGTGTTTTTGCGACATTCAGCGAAGATGATGAAGTAGAATTGAGGCCCCTTACGGATGAGGCCCACAAAGGCTAACCATTCAGTTAGGTTCTTCGCAACTCGTAACAATGACAGTTTTAGATCTAAAACTCCCATCAATTGATTAATATAGTCATTATTTCAATATTTTGTATACAATTACTCACGTTTTAGTTCCCCTCAAAAACCTTATTAAACATTACCCAGTGAAATTAGTTTGGGTAGGACCTCTGAAGTGTGGGGTTTGTCAATCTGTCGTAGGTCTTAAGTGGCCTATTGAATTAACCGACAATTATCAGGCCTATGCTGAAGAACTGATTCGGACTAATTCGTTCTTTTTTTTAAAAACCTTTTATTCTCGTTACGCCGATTTTATACAATGCATAAACATTCAGTTTACTCAGCCCTCAAGTCCGAGGGGTGGGTCTGCCCTGGAATTGGCATGGGTGCGGCGTAAGACTGAATTGCAGTCATATAGGCTTAAATGCCTGAACGTAACATAATTACATCACCTCTGCCCATCAATTTAATGAAGTTATTAAATTTTTCACTTCAATGTTGCTAATTCCTCAAAGAAGACAGTACCAAGTCTTTGAATTCATACTTAACTGGAAATTCCGAAGAAGCAAAACTTATGAAGCCCTCTTTTGCTCTCCAGACGAAATAGACATGCAAAAGGGGTGTTTGAGATGGAAATCATGGGTAAGTCTTGTATTAAAAGCCTCCCATTGGCAGATTTTTGTGCAGGCTTAATCATGCAAGTCCTAAAAGTAAAAAATATCCGATAGGCGCGCACTTATTTGCCGAGGCCTACAATGAGGCCCAGTTCGCTCTTTGAAACCATGGGCAAAACTATATATATACATATATATATATACACACGAGTGATGATAGAAAGTCGTTAGATGCCCCAAAATACCAAAGTGTCCTTCCGAGCATTTTACGAATACTTTTCAAGATCTTCCCGAGTGAGATGTTTCCTTGTAAGCTAAATAGAAGTATTTGTTTCTTAGTTTTTTTCCGGAAAAAAAAAAAAAAAATCAAGTAAGGGATCTAAGACTTAACGTTCAAAATCCGAACGGAAAGGAAAGGAAGACCTAGGGAAAAGCACCCTGAAATCTGAAAGCAGAAACTTCGACCAGGGAGCCCAAAACCTTCAGATTACAACAACCTGGGGGTGTTAACCAACGTCAAATAGCCAACCCTAGGGGGGGGCGGTCGCAGGAAGATGCCACGGGATGCTTTGGATCCGAAATTTAAGAGTAAACGAATTATAGACTTAAATTGACGAAGATAGGTCAGATCAGGTAAAGTTGTTTAGGTCAGGTGAAGTTCGTATGAAAAGCGTTTAAAAGGGTTCGAACCCTGCTTAAAAACTAAGTTAAAATTTGTTCCCCTTTTTAATTAACGGAAAACTTTGGCTCAACGCAGTCACAATCCGATATATATATATAACCTTTGGTTTGGTTTGCTTCCGCCCGAATTGTTCATTCTGACGAAGGTCAAGCTTTCACCCCACCTTAGACCTACAGTTTAACGTGGAATCCGAACCACGCCTCACCAGCACCCCAGCGTCTTAACCATTAGGCTACCGCTACCCATTTATCTACCAACCACTTTATTGTGTAAAAGGATGAACAGCTGGGTTTTGCTGCGCGCCGACTGCCGTCACCGGGTCTCGATCCCGGGGCCGATGGATTCGTAGTCAGCGACGCTAACCACTACACCAACGAGGCGCTATATATATATATATAACGAAACGAATTAGACTTGAACAAAACTGTTTTCTTCATTCTTTGTAGAAAACAAACCGTTCTCGTTAGTACGTTCGTTCGTCCCCAAATTAACGAATTCGAAAGCGCTTGGAGCAGTTTCTTTCGTCCTTTCTTCGCGTGGTACCGTATTTAATAAAATTTGACGGAGGCGTTTGAGGCGTGTCAAAGGGATATGGTTCGATTTAGTTTCTTTTCGCGCGCGTTTTCGATGATGTTGTGGCGCTCCTCATCGGTCGATTTATTATCGAAGGAAATTGAAGACGAATAACGGAAATTTTTTTTTTTTTTTGTTTTGGTTTTGTTTTTTCTACTTTTGACGATTTGGGAACTCTTTTCGAGTGAAAATTGAATCAAATTGAATTGAATAAAACCTTTATTTATTTTGATGAAAAAAAAATATACAATTTTACGATTTTTGTTTTAACGTAAATAAATGTGAAATGTGGACTCTCTATTTTATTTAATTTGGGCCTTTATAATTATAGCTTTAGGCTTTACTGGGCTCTTAATTAAAAATAAAACATAGTTATCTATTATTAATTAATATATAAATAATAATAATAATTATTATTATTATTATTTATTATTATAATAAAACAAATACAAAGTCGTTATTGAAGGTATGATACCAAATTATTGATTCCTTTGTATGGTGTTCGTATTACCAATACTATACAAAGAAATCAATATTAGAGCTGACACTAACAAACAGTGTAGCTACGTTTAATTTGCCGCAAACGGACGTATTTGCGTTAAAAACGAACGAATTTGCCGCCAATCCATTTAATGCTGAATAGTCACGTGTGTGTATATATATAGATATATAATATGTGTGTGTGTATGTATGTTTGTTTGAAAGTATTTTGACTTTTTTTTTTTTTTTCAATTGGGGGGTGAGTGCGGCAAAACGAGTTTATTTATTAAGAGTTGAACGAATACCGAGTTTAATAATGACAGATTTTGATGGCTACTCGTTGCGTATTTGGTCGTCAAGCGGAAAAAATTTGTTCGTTTTTATTTTTTGTGGTTCCTTCTTCTGACCGCAAATCCACTTCCACGAACCAATATCTCTCTCTCTTTCTCTCTCTCTCTCCTCACACACACACATATATATATATATATATATATATATATGTGTGTGTGTGTGTGTGAATGCTGTTTACGTACAAGCTCGTCTGTCGATAACTCTTTGGCGCAAGATTCATCCTTTTCACCGAAAGAAATTTTGGCTCTAAACTAAAAGGGTGCCTCTTTTCCTGCATATTAATTGTAGGACGAGTTAATGGTTTGATTTCTGTACCGAAATCTTTCTGAAGAAGAAAATGAATTAATTAAAAAAATTATTTGACCCAAAATTTAATTTAGTTTTAATAATATTATTATTAATACTAATACTGCTGCTACTGCTAATAATGATACACAGCAGTCGATAGGATGAAGGATTGTTAAAATTGGAATGCAAGATTACCCCATTTTATGACCGAAGTTGACTGTGGTTCGGGGGGAGAGGGGGGGGTGATTTTAGTAACCGGTTTTTTTAGCCAGAGTCAAACTCGGAATCAAATCTGATACCTTTTTCTCTTTCCGGATCTGAATCGAAGATCTTATTTATGTCGGAATTGATTCCGAGTCTATTCATGTCGGAATCGGGCGAGAAATTTGGAATTTGAATGCTGACGCTTATTTGTGAATAGTTTTAACTGACGCTTTAGTACCCACTCTCAACAAAAAATTCTGTCACCAAAATTTAACTTCTTCCAAGATTCTTCGTAACCGCTTTTGCCCGGGCTCACTTCAGTCTCCCGACGTAACATTTAATCCAAAAACTATTTCGAGTAAGTTAGGTGAAGTTAATTGGAGTGTCGGTAAAATGTCCCAGTGATCAAATGGGTATTCGGTTCCATTAAATGTCCCAGTGATCAAATGGGTATTCGGTTCCATTTGCCTTGCTAGATCATCTTGTGGGGCGGGGTGAGCAAAACGTGGAACTCTTCTCATTTTCTGTAATTTTTAAATGGTAGCATTTGGGATGACTAATATAATTGTATTTATGAAATAAAAATATTTCATTATTTCCAATTTTATTTAGATTTTACAGTTATATTTCTAGGGCCTGATCGATATGTAATAAAGGGGTACTGAAAGTAGGAGGGTAAACGGTAAAATATTACAGTTAGTGAAAAATAAAGCGTAGTTCGTTGTCACTAATCCTTGCTAGGACAGTGTTTAGAAAGAAGTTTTGGAAGGTTGTCATTGTTTAGGGGTTACAAAGGATCATAATCCATGAGAGAGAGAAGCATACCTCCTGTTTTCTGACTTTTCGGACACCCTGCATCTACACACTTAGTGTTGAAGACGCATTTCTCTCTCTCTCTCTCTCTCTCTCTCTCTCTCTATATATATATATATATATATATATATATGGATGTTACCATATATTCGATATTCGGCCGAATACCAACCGAATGTTTGATAATTAGGGTAAATTACATGATTTAGGAAGTTGAAGTTAAAATGTATTTTTTTATTTCAAAGAATAATTACAAACAAACCTAACTTGGTATAGTGGTAGCTACTAATAAGTAATAACCTTACAAAATAAATGAACAGTCAGTAGTAATAATTATTGTAAAAACAAAACCCAGTAATTGAAATTTAAGGCAAGTAGATTATCGTGTAGATAAATTAGTCGTTCAGCAGCATCAGGAGCTAAACGATTACGTACGTCGGTAATTACATTTTTCTCAGAACTGAACAGCCGTTCGCTTCGTATCCCTACGGTTGGCGTGGTGAGATATTTGCGAGCGAGTACTAATAGTCGGGAATCTTTCGCCATTGTGGCGCCACCACTCAAGAGGGTTCGTGTCGCGACTGACTCGTGACTCCTTTGAATAGGTGTCTAATCCTTTTTGACAATTTTGCTGGCTACTTTTGATAGGTGGAGGCGCGTCTGATTGTGAAGGTGTAGCAACCTCATCAAAGTAGCTCCATAAGCGAACTTTCGGCTTCTTTTTCGAAGGTTGTTGATCTTCTCGTGAAAGAAAAGCAGTTGTTTCATCGCCATGAGTTATATTACGCGTAGGACTAGCATTAGGTGATGTAGCCATACTGATTATTTAATTTTTGACAAACTCGGGCACTCTAATGCGAGCAAATTTAAAACGAGGATCTTAAACCCGAGCAATCATGCGAGTAATGTCGTCTTCCACTGGTTGAAGCGATTTTGTAATTTTCTATTAAATCGTTTTTCATAGTACGAATACTTCGGTCATCATTTATGTTAGGCAAAATTACCACGAGACCCGTTACACCCAGGAGACACCATGGAAAGGCAAGAAGAATTTGAGGAAAAACCATTCGTTAATTTTTCACATGGGCTAATAAGTTTTACAACACGCTGAATTAAAGTCCATTAATGGTTATTGAAGAGTTTTATGTCATATTCCGAGGCGTATGTAACAACTGCAGTTTTTTGTTGAAGAATGTGGAGTTCCATCGGGTGATAACGTCTCTTATAAGTTTGTTTTCGGGTAAATTATGTTGCTTCTGGATTTCCTTAAGTCTGTCACAGGCTAGAGATAAATGATTAAAACGCGAACAAATTCGGCGCGCAATTGCACATATATCTGAAACAGACTTCTGACTAAGAAGGGTTTCATTAACTGCCAGTGCTAAAGTATGATTCGCACAAGCAACAGAAGTAATTCTGAGAACGCGAACAGTTTTAGTAATATTACGGCCATTGTCGTGCATAACTGCATACACACGATCGCTCTCTATTGACCATTCTTGCAATATAGAAGTCAATGCAGTTGCAATGTTTTCATGAGCATGAGAACCTGGTAAATTTTTGGTGGCTAAAACATATTGCTTTTTATCGCATTTACTATTGAGAGAGAGAGAGAGCACTATTGTTTTATAAACATTGGCACTCAATGTTTACCAAAAAGTGGTGCCACAACAATCGACTTAACTGCTTGAACTCTTCCCAAACGTCCTCCTTAATTTCTTACGACCCATTTGATCAACGACACAACATCGACACTAAAAAGTAAATCCATGCTAACCTAACTTAATCTAACCCATAATAACGTATCGATTTTATATATGACACGTCGATTAAATGTCGTCAGCCCGTTTCTTATGCAGTGAACATATAAGATTAGCGGTCTCTTTTTATTTATTTTTTTAAGTGAATTGTGAACATGGCTTTCGAAGATTTTATATTAAGTGTGTTTAAAGGTGGTGGACGTATTAATGAAGTGGTGTCGTCGACACATAGTCTATTTAGTCCTGTAACATTTTTATCGAACTTCCAAGTTTGACCTCAAAGGGAGAGACTCAGACTCTCAGTGTAAAAACAATGAGGGAGACAGGAGAGAGACTCATATTCCACACGAGGACCTGAATTATATTGTAAAGATTGTAAAATGGGATACATGAACGAAGTCAAACTATTTAACGTCGACACCAAAACATTTTTTAGACATTAAGGTCGAAAGGTTTGATCGACCTTTTACGGTCGATTTAGTTAAGATTAGGTTCGATTATGTCTTCAAACGGTTATTATTTTAGCTTTATTTTGTGCGATGGGGGTTGTTTCACCTCCTTCGCAATATCTAAAGTCATATGACGGAGGGGACCTACAGCTTTATGTGGGATGCAAACCACGGGTCGCTACATCATTAGGACTACTCAGAACTAATGTCGCTTAACTTCGCGGTGTTACGACATTGTCCAGGACGTAGCCCATATGAACAACGCATACCCGCAAAAATTCTAACTGGAATAAAAGTTTTGTGACAGTGATTGCGCAACTTCGTGTAATTTGGTTGGATATAAACTGCGTCTGCGTGAGCACTCCGTTCTTCCAGCTTCAGAGCTACGTCGTGGCCATGCCGCAAACCGCTTCCTGTTGATCCGCAAAATTAAACACTGGATCTGGGTAGTAGTTTGATTGGGGGACCATTCTTTGCGTCCAGATGATGTAGCCATATGACGAACGTAGTTCGAATCTCACGTGAAGCTGTAGGTCCCCTCCGTCACGTGACCTTTGCTATTACGCGGGTCAAACCCGAAAACACATCCACGCTCCTCCAGCTCCTTCGTGGATGAAATTATTGTGAGTAGCTATCAGTAATAATGTACTTTCTTTAAGCTAAGAAAAAATTCCATGGTTTAGCCAAACTTCTCTTGGAATGTAAACATAAGATTGATTGATCCGCATATGCGAAAAGATATAGACAAACTCGAAAGAGTTCAAAGACGAGCAACTAAGATGATTCCGTCGCTTAGGTCAAAGTCGTACGAGGATAGGCTTAAGGAGTTAAAATTGACTACACTCGAGACTAGGAGGCTAAGGGGTGATCTAATCCAGGTTTTCAAAATTATGAATGGGTTCGATAACGTAGATAGAGATATCTCAATATAATAGGACTAGAATTAACGGGTGTAAGTTGACAAGTAGAAGGTTCGAGATAGCAGTTGCCAAAAACTTTTTTACGCATAGAATAGTAAATAGGTGGAATAGTTTGCCGGTAGAAGTAATTAGTAGCACCTCTATAAACATGTTTAAAAATCGATTAGACGCGCATATGTTGATAGATTGGGTATAGTTTAAGGTAGTAAAATTAAGGCTTTGTGGTTCGGAACCCACGCAAAATTGTAGGTCCCCTCCGCCACCACGGAGGACAATTACGAACACAGTTAGGTAGACCAGCCATGAGTGGATTCTAGGGTCTTTGTTGGTCTGTAACATTATTACACACACACACACACATATATATATATATATGCAGTATAGTGTAACTGTAAATGAATTTGATCATAAAAATATTCTTAGCCTATCTTACCATGTAAATTTTAAATATCTTCCGACCTTAAAACAATTGGCATCAACGTAGTCTTTAAGTATAATAATGCGGTTAAATCTCGGCTAATGATAAAGCTTTTGGCTGCGTGTATTTGATCGGATGTACACAATGTAACTTAGTTTATATAGGTTAAACGGGAGAAACTTTAAATATCAGGGTAAAACAGCATAAATATGCGTGTAGAACAGCAAATAATTCTAATGGAGAGAGAGAGAGAGAGAGAGAGAGAGAGAGAGAGAGAGAGAGAGAGAGAGAGAGAGAGAGAGAGAGAGAGAGAGAGAGAGAGAGAGAGAGAGAGAGAGAGAGGAATATTTTAGTATGCGCATTTATCCATTTTAAAAATAATTTCAATAAACTGTTTAAGAATGTCGAAAAGTGACAATATCTTTTTGAAATGTCTTTTGCCTTTTATCAGTGCTTGTTAATTAACCTTATGTTCATCTCGTTTCACTTTCTATGTTTTAATGTACATGTAGATATATATTTTGGTCATCTTACTTTTCCCCCTCATTCCCTGACGAGGTGTACTGTTGAATACACGAAGAGACTTGGAATAATTTTTCCCTTTTTCCTTGTGGATTTGCATCATTCATTCATTTCACGCGTTTAAGTGTGAAATTCCTCCCATATATATATATATATATAGTCTATATGGGATGAATTTCACAATAAAACACGTGAAATGAATAAATGCTGCAAACCTACAAGGAAAAAGAAAAACGATTCCAAGGCCTTTCGTGTATTCAAAGCTACACCTCGTCATTCCCTGACGAGGTGTAGCTTTGAATACACGAAAGGTCTTGGAATCGTTTTTCTTTTTCCTTGTGGGTTTGCAGCATATAGTCTATATATATATATATATATATATATATATATATTAGGGATGTCACGGTACCCGACCCGATCGGGTAATTGGTAAAAAATTGGGTACGGGTAGTAAAACCCAAATTCTAATTTAATATTAATTTTATTGTTTTGCAGGTTTTCTTGATATATTTTTTGTATAATATTTTTTAACAAAACATTCAAAATGGCAAATCGTAGTATGGTTTGGGACTATTTTGTCATTGATAAATTATGATGGATAATAGTAACGGCAAGTGCTTGAACAGCACACAGTTAATAAGTCGCGGTACTAAAACAACAAATTTTGGAAGGTCTTCAATACCCGATCGGGTATTACACTTCGGGTACCCGTACCCGATTACCCGGTAAAAGCACTACCCGTTGCATCCCTAATATATATACACAAAACTAATCCGCTCGATGAAGCAAGTTTTCCGAGTAATTTGGAGAAGCAGAAAGCTGTTTTGAAGCAAACAAGCCTGAAATTAGATACACTGTCACTAAATTCATTAGATACAGTGTCTCTAAATTCTTGTTTTAAATGCATCATAAAAACACTGGTATACTCTCCAGAAAAAGAACTCGAATGTTGTTAAAAATAACATTGATTGTTAGATCGATTGTCTACGTGTAGCGGGGAACCCGCCTTCAGTTTTTCATCAGCATTTTAATTAATTTCAATCACTGAAATATGAAAATGGAGAATGATTTAAGAGTACTTGACCTTGATCATTGTGAAGATCTAACCGTAGCACGTTGAACAATCACGTAAGGTTTTTAAAGGTTGGCGTAAATAAGTTCTTCAACTTAAACTGTATATACAAATTTACATTGAAAAGAATCATTTTAAATGAAGGCAAGTTCGACTATGTACACTATTTCTATGTTAGCAGTAGCTAGCGATGCAGTGTAGAAATATTAAGATTGAGTCAGTGAAAAGGCTTTTTGAACTAAAATGGTCTTAATAATATTTTAGTGGCTTTATAGTCCATTGAACGCGTCCTTTTCACGCGCTTAAAATGACAGAATCAAAGATTATTTACATTTTAATGGGATTGGTTTAAAGTTACGATGTTGGCAATATAATAATGGAGGATTTTGTTGAGGACAAAATGATCGTTTTACCGATTTGCCTTTTTCAATTCTTCTGAAATGAGATTAATGGTGGCAAACATTTTGCAATAGTTTCGCTGTTAACATACTTATCTTTTATTTTCTTATCTTTGTTAACTTCACAGTTTTCAAGGGCAAGTAGAATCCTTTTTCCTTATTTTCGCTTTGTACTAGGCTCTGTCTAGCTCAATCTATCAATTGATGATATGTCGCGATCTTTGTCTTAAATATTTTGACGGGGGAGGGGGGGGGAGTAAAATCACTCCAGCCATCCAGGGATTGACTAATGATTACATATGTTTAATTAGGCTCCACATGAGCTTCTAACCTGGCGTTTCCCAAGGGGAATGCCTCGAAATTTCACGCAAATTACAAAAACAATTAGTTGAAAATTGAAAAATCGTCGAACATTTTTACAAATTTCAACTGAAACAAAGCATATTCGCGATTTATCGCATCAATACAGAAACTATATGATCAACTTGGCATTAGGGGAGGGGGGAGGAGGAGGAACTGGATGTCAAACGGCGAGAAACGAAAATCCTTCGGGTTACTACGAGGGAAGAACGGATGGCACGGGTGCGGTGCCTTCAGCCAGAAAAGGTTGGACACCATTAACCGTTCAGTAACGTTATAAATCCATGAGCTTGTGCATTGTGATTTATGCGAAGATGTATTGTACAGTAAATGCATTGCAGTAATTCTAGATCAATTGAAAAGGAATGTGACACTCGTTTCAGTGCCATTTTCGGTTTGCTGGCATCAATTGGCACTGACACACTTATTGTTACTTTTTTATCTTCTTATTTCGCAACTTATTCAAGTTCATAAAATTCATTCACAATAATATATATATATATATATATATATATATATATATATGAGAGTCACATTAAACGCGTGAGCTTCTTTATTTTGAAATAACCCACAGGAAAAAGTGAAACATCCAATCCGAGTACTTTCGAGTTTATTTCAACTCGCCGCAAAGAAAATGAAAAACGACTCCGAGCGCTTTCGTCTCTCTCCATACACAGTATATATATATTTTTTTTCACTGAATTTATTAGCTGTGATACAACCCGCAAGTAAAATGAAAAATCATTCCGAGCGCTTTCGTCTTTAATTTTCCTTGCGAGTTTCATGACAACACACACAAAGAACGTGTATATATAATATATATATATATATATATATATATACATATATATATTAAATTGCCGTTTTCGTTTACTTAATTAAAACCGTGTAGAGGAGAAGGAAAGACTTTTCAGTCGTGTAGCACAGTGGTTCCCAACTTTTTTCACTTAAGGCACCCAGGGTGCCAGCTGTTCTTCTTTCGCGGCACTGGTTGGAAAACACTAGTGTAGCCAGTCCTTTTCAGTCGTAAATAAAATATGAAAGAATGAAAGTTTAAAACTAAAAATAATCACGGGTCAAAACAGAAAAAGGAGGAGACGTTCCCAACGGCATTTGTCAAAGGACTGAAACAGTGATCAAGAAAGAAAGATACGAAGGTTCACCCTGGTACATCTGGCAGGTGTAAACTTGCGAGATTTTTTTTTTTTTTCAAAATGTATTTTAATTTAGGAAAAAAAATAAATTTAAGGATAAATTGCCTTCATCATACGTACCCGTTTCGATTAAAATTTTCTCAATCCTTGATGTAAGGTTAAAAGCTTTTCCTCTATACTATTACTTTTAAATTAATATTTTAGTGTTATCAAAATAAATCCTTTGGTGAAACCTGGGATAAACGTGCTGTAAAAGGCAGATTCCTTTATTACTGGTTTTCACACTATACCTATGTCGAAATGTAATGTACTTCTCTTCAAATCTCTCGTTTCTCCAATATAACTCTTAACACAGTGTTTACAATGTATAGCATAAATAAGTCTCTTATGATCTTTAGGGGTAGTGGAAATAACGCGGCTCTTAAATGTGTTTCTGCTTTCAGTCGCTGTATTTAAATGTTTGCGTAGGAGATAGTGAATATTGTAATCTATGAAGAATAAACAATTTTAATAGGTTACTGGGGTAATTTTTTTTATTGCGAGGTAGTACGACTTAAATTTAAGGAGGACAACACGCTACTGAAAGCTGATAAAGGCAACAAAATTATTTAATCGATAAGCGTTGATATATTGATAAGATGAAGAATATCCTATCTGATAATAGAATTTATAAAAATGTAAAATATAAACAAAAATGCTTTAAAAATTCCCCCAAATATATTTTAATAAATTACAAACATTTCTGAAGAAACCTCAAAAATATGTCAATAGTTTTTGGTGGATATTTGTCAGATTTGCCTTACATGTACGGCCTTCCAGATTCATAAACCCTATTACTCGTCTTAGACTCCTCATTTCCATTGTTACTGTAAGTTGTACCAATAAATTACCTGGTTGGTTATCAAGACATTTGTTTCAGTATGTGAATACAATTACATACTATATTACTAGGCTGACCATATTTCCTTGAGACAAAAACGGGACATTGGGATGGCAAAAAAGGGACGGGGGTTATGTAATATTCTGTATTCATGAAAAAGTAAGTACATAAACGGGACAAAATTGACATATTTATTAAAACGACGGGATGTCCAGGAAATATAAAACAAACGGTACTGTCCCGTTCAAAACGGTACGTATGGTCAGCCTATTAATATTACTAACTCTGTAAACTCTATTTAAAAAGTTTACCGTATGAATTTAAAGGATAAAAATCATGGTACTTTTTGGCGTTTGCTCGTATTTTGGCACAGTTGTTCCTCTGGAAGAAACCGTAACTCTTCTAAAGACCCATTTATTGAAGTACCCAGAACTTTTATCTTTGCTCGTTGGCACGTTTGTAAAATGAAGTAAGTTGCGTATTAAACAATTATTTCATCTTTGGTAACTCCTCTTTTCAATACGTACAGGGTGTGCATATGGGATCACCCCTCTCTCCGGTTTTATCTAATCTTTGTAGAGAATTTTTCTGAAACTTTCTTGCCTAATCTTCTCGTAACAGGTGTAAATTGATGGAGAAACGTCAATGATACTGTAGCGATTATAGACGGAAATACGAATATTAAAGAATTATTAGTCCATTTAAATAGTATTTCTCTCTCTATAAAATTTACTTTCCGGGTCCTTATTTTCCTCCTTTGTCACACATAGAGAAGAAACTCATTCGAAGTGTTACTTCCACGCTTTCCTCTTCGCATTACGACAGCGAAATGGGAGTTATCATTGTCCTTGTTCTCAGGACTTACTAAGTTTGTGATCCCATTCATTTGGATGAGGAATTAAATTTGTTAATAGACAAGTTTCTATAGAATTAGGATCCTGCAAAAGTTTTATTTCAGGAGCACTTTCTACTGAAAAAAATCGTACTACCACGTGACAAAAAAAAAAAGGGGGAAAATTGACTTTCACAACCTAATATAATTGTTTATTCTCGTAGATTACAGTATTCACTATCTCCTACTAAACATTTAAATATAGTCACTAAAAGCAGAAACACATTAAAAAGCCGCGTTACTCCCACTACCCTTAAAGATCATAAGGAACTTGTTTATGCCATACGTTGTAAACACTGTGTTACGAGTTATATTGGAGAAACAATAGATTTGAAGAGAAGTACAATTCAGCATATATTGTAGTATGAAAACCTGTAATAAAAGAAGCTGCCTTTTACAGCACGTTTATTCCTATCACCACGGAATTTATTTTGATAACATTGAAATACAGTAAACCCTCGTCCAACGCGTGTTTGTCCAGCGCGAATTTGCTTATACACGGAAAAATAAATGCGAACAATTATTTGCCGAAAGCGGAAAATTTTATTATACACGGTCCGCCAAACACGCTCTAATGCAGTAGTACTGTACGCGTGCCAATGCGCGCTCTAGTGTTTTCTCCTACACTCTCCAACACGCCAGCATCTCCCTCCCTCTCGCATCACCCCTCGCATCTCCCTTTGTCTCAGTCCCTCTACGGCGTTAAGTTCAGTGAAGTTGTGTTCGATTGTTTCTGTCGTATTTTGCCGTTGTTTTGCTATTACCCTTAAGACAGCAGTATGGCACCAAAACGTAAAGCATCCCCGAGTAATAGTGAAGAGAAGAAAAGTCATAAGGTTATGACATTAGCCGAAAAAATAAAGATTCTAGATAAGTCGCGTGGTGGTATGAGCATAACATTACTTGGCCGCGAGTATCACGTGAATGAGTCTACCATACGCACCATCCGAAAGATTAAAGAAAAGATGCGTGCTATTTTCATTTAATATATTTTTATTTATTATATGTAAATATCATTATGTTTATGATTTTATTATGTTCTTATTTCATATACCACGTGACCACAAAAATTGTCCCTGTTTTTAATCGCTTATTACTCAGTCATTATTGCAGCTTCACAAATGAAATAAAAAGCATTCGAAAGAGAACATTTTAAAGTTTTAATTTATTCTACATGTGTTGAAAGTGACGTCCCTGGACATTCTTACATTTCACACAACGGGAAAGGAAGTTATTTATTACATTTTCCAAAACGCTGCATTCAATGGACTGTACACTCTCTACCACCGCTTGCTTTAATTCTTCGATAGAGGATGGCTCTTGCCTGAATACTTTGTCCTTGACAAATCCCCAGAGAAAAAAGTCCAAAGGTGATAGATCGGGAGATCTTGCGGGCCAGGGAAACTGCGAGCGATGAGAAATGAATCTTTGTTCAAAAAATCTTGTTAAACATTCCAGTGATTGCCTAGTTGTGTGGGCTGTTGCTCCGTCTTGCTGAAACCACTTGTTACTGCAGTTTTCTTGTTCAAAAACAGTGTTCAGCATTTCTACATATCTTTCTGAAGTTACTGAAAGCGGTCTCCTTGTCTCTGGGTCCTCAAAAAAGTAAGGACCATAAACCTTGCAGCTACTCAAACCACACCAGACAGTAACTTTTGGTGAATGCAGAGGTTTCTCCAAGTGTATATTTGGCTTGTTTTGTGACCAACACCGGTAATTCTGTCTGTTGATGAACCCATTGAGATAGATGTGGCATTCATCACTGAATATTATGTCACTTAATCTTATCTGGTTTTGTTCAATTATTGTTTCAATGCGTTCACAAAACATCAAACGACGCTGGTAGTCTTGTTCGCTAAGCTGTTGCGAACACATAATTTTGAATGACTTCATTCTCAAATCCAACGTGATTATTTTCCGAATGCTCTCCCGTTTGATTCCTGTCACAGCTGATAGTCGTCTCACAGATTTCTTGTCCGTTTCAAGCTGATTTGCGACTGAATCAATGTTTTCAGCGGTTCGCACACCTTTGCTGCGCCCAGAGTTGCCTTTATGCATGTTCTTGATTGAGCCGTGATGTTTCCATTTTCCGAAAATCCTGCGAATCGTTTTAGGATCTATGGTCCTTTGCTGACCGTATTGTCGTCTGAAAGACCGTTGGGTGGCAACTACCGAGCCATGTTTGATCATCTCTTCTGCGATGAAAACACGTTGCATGTCCGACAAATAACCCATGATTGTGGTGGATAAAACTGTCATTTTTTATAAGTACTGATTTCGTATCCAGGATATCGAAAAAATTAAATAAAACTTTTAAATATTCTTTTTCGAAAGCTTTTTATTTCATTTGTGAAGCTGCAATAATGACTGAGTAATAAGCGATTAAAAACAGGGACAATTTTTGTGGTCACGTGGTACAATATAGGAAGGGAAACTCATTTATGTGTGAATAAAAATACGTATCTAAACATTAATGAGACTTTACGCGGCCGTTCTCGAGGAACCTTTAACGCCGAACTTTTTTGTAGGGTTAAGTCTAAATGCTTGTATTTAAAAAGTTAACTAGAGGTAACATGTGACGGTAAAGGATTAGTCTTATATCATCAATAATTGAGAAAATTTTAATTGAAACACGGGTGCGTATGATGTAGGCAATGTTTCTTTAAATTTATTATATTTTGTTCCTAAACCCAAATACATTTTGAAAAAAAATCTCCCAAGTTTACACATGCCAGATGTACGAGGGTGAACCTTCGTATCTTTCTTGATCACTGCTTCAGTCCTTTGACAAATGCCGTTGGGAACGCCTCTCCTTTTTCTGTTTTGACCCGTGATTATTTTTAGAGTTTTAAACTTTTATTCTTTCATATTTTATTTACGACTGAAAAAGACTGGCTACACTAGTGTTTTCCAACCAGAGTGCCGCGAAAGAAGAACAGATGGCACCCTGGGTGCCTTGAGCGAGAAAAAGTTGGGAACAACTGTGCTATACGACTGAAAAGCCTTTCCTTTTCTGTATGGTTTTAATTTACTTTTTAATATACAGTATATATGTCCTAACTTGACTGGTTCAGAACGTACTGACAAGTGATCATCAGTACGTCAGATTAAACGATAATTCATCCGACAAGGCAATGTTGACTAGCGGAGTCCCACAACGCTCTCCTTTTGGGTCATTACTCTTTTTAATTCACGTAAATGATTTTCATCTCAGCCACGTTAAATTGCGTACAATATGCGGATGATACCACACTTCTCCCCATCACACTTCAAACCTAATAAATGAAGCGAACGGGCAATTAGAGCCTGTTTATAAATCGATGTGTTCTAATAAACTTTTACTGAACCTGACAAACTGCCGCAAAACATACAGGTATAAACTATGAAATAAAAATTGGTAATACTACTCCCGTAAGGGTGAAAGAAGTGCTTGGCATTAATTGAGATGAACAATTCTATTTCAGAAGTCACGTACAACATATCACATCCAAACTATATCGAGAGTTCTATTCATATTATTCAAACTAAAAAAGACTTCCTCAAAATGCATTCCTTACCCTGTATTATTCTTTCATCCACCTCTATTTATTATATTGCATTAAGTATGGATGGGGTAGCTCAAAGAAATGTACAAAACGTCCTTTGGAAATCACTCGTAAAAAATGTCTGCGAACCCTCTGAAATGATGATAACTGACAAATTCACACTTCCCCAATATTTAAAAGGGATAAATATTTTAAAACTAGATGATTCGTGTATATTGACAGCAAATTCATTGTTGCCGTCAATATGTACGTATAAAATTAACATACCTTACTCAGTGAAACGGCAATCACTCCCGCTTCAAATACCTCATGATTATAACACTCGACTCTCCAGAGATTTCATACACAAACCAAATTATACAATGAAAACACAGGAAAAACACTTTCTTTCAAAGGAGTAGATATACGGAATGCAATTCTCGTAAATATCAGACAGGCTTCATCATTAGCCTAGAAATGTATTTCACAAATTACTAAAGAAATACTCTATCATTACGCCATAATTATTATAGTTAATTAATTAATTTTTTATTTTATAATTAATTATGTAAAACACATCATAATTTATCTACTTTTCATTAAACCCATTCATTTTTGTAATTTATGTACGAGTATTTTTCTCATTAAACTTCATTCATTTTCCACGTATACAAATTATAATTTTATTTAAACTAATTACAGACGTATAAAACTAAAATAATCAACATTATGCTATTTATTCCTGTAAATTTTCACATTATTAATTATTATTATTATTATTATTTGCCAATTCACTTCCCTTCTGTAATAAATAAACTGAACCTCATAAATTTGGCCTAAAAAGCTTCCATGCTTCATAATGGCATGTATTTAGATTAAAATAAATATATTAATGCTATACCAGATATCTATCCTGATTTTACAGAAAAATATTAAAAATATTTAAAACTTTATGTAACTTTTGTATTCTTTTTCTGAATAAAAGTTTTTGAATTTTGAATATATATTTTTTGGCCAGCAAAAAATAATTTGGTTACCGAAAAAAATATCAAAACAAAGTACAGATTAAAAGAAGGTAAATATTTCAGCGCCTGCTCGCTCTTGCTCCTTTGCACTTGACAAGTGCGTAACCATGCGGGTGTCGTTGGATTTACAGCATTTCGAGTAACACTTTGGTCCAGATTATGTCATAGCTCTGTGAGAGTTCCTTCAGCTGTTTCATGGTATGGATACACTGTCATACTGTATTGCAAGCCAGGCCTCTTTCCGATATATTTCACACGGTTGAAGACACTGAGGTGAATTGCTAAAATCTGGTGGATTCATCGGAGAATACCATGTACGTTTCTCCAGTTTGGTCTTACAATTTTCATAGGTCACTCGTTTCCTTTATGCCTTTCAGAAGGTAGGGTTTTCCTACCTGCTACGGGTCTTCTACAGATAAAGCAGTGGAAATGTCATCTGAATGTACTCTGGCTATTTTCAGCCATGCGGGCGATGTCAGTAACAGAATCCTGACTGGTAGTTACGGCACGTTCCTTTCTAGTATGAGAAATCTGGCGGAAGGGACGTTCACATTCCAAGAGGAGGAGCTGAAGAGACTCGGAAGATAAGTGATGCAACTTGAGATCCCTGGACTGGATCGATCCACACCAGTCCAGAAACTAAATATGGTTATTTCACACAGTTAAATCACAAATTATACCAGAAACATTAAATCAAGTGGTCTGGGCCGTTGCAGTTACATCATTATCCAATATATCAGTGAAATAACTTTAAATCTTACAGAAAACAGGAAGGATGGCGCAACTCACCATCTTATTAGGTGTGTGTCGGGGCGGGGGGGGGGGGGGGGGGGGGGGTAAGTTCCGTCATCTTTGCTATTAATCTAAAACGTGATTCTTCCAAGTCTGAAATTGTTTTAGCTTGAAAAGTGACGCACCGGACCTGGTTAGGTTTCTAAATAAGACTTCTCAATTTGGGATCCTTTCTTGGCGTCACTGTTAACGAGTTTTCGAATCTTTCCCGCATTAGTTTCTCTCTCTGCGTTGAATTCAGCGAAGTTAACCGACATTGGGTCTTTGGCTATGCAAAGGGGATTAAACATTCCCAAACATCATCTCTATGTTGAATTTTAAAAACATATTGAGAACAGATGCCCGTGAAATTAACAAATCTATCTGTTACTTGGACCACATTCTGAGAGACCTACAATACGGCCCCAGGTAAAGGGAGAAATATCGCGAGAGACGTTTGTCTTTAAATGCCAGTGAAGCGACGGCACACACACACACACACGCCTCTTTTTTCAAAATTTGTTTCCTATTTCCACAATTTGTGTTTGTGTTTTAAATTACTATACGTTAATTGCCTTGATGATGGAATTAGTTCACTCCGAAACGTTAGCCAGAATAAAAAAGTTCTTATTACACTGTGTAACAGTTTTTTGTTTATGTTGATTTTTCGGTCTTTTCTATATGTTTCGGCCACGCTGATTACAGATTTGGCATCGGTTTTGCTCGGAAAATTATAGTTTTTATGATATGGTCAAATTTAGAACTTATTTTCTTGCCATTTTTAAGCATTTTTCTGAGATGCAAAAGTAATTTCAAGTGCAAAATTCAAAATGTCCCCAAAACTGGGGTTTATTAGTAATGTTTTTATTGGTTAAGGCCCATTATTAAATATTTGTACACATTTGGTTTCTTATTTCTGTTTATAAATTTTTTTTTGTATTTTTCAGATATTTGAATTAGAATTATATGGTGATGGCTACCAATAGGCCCTGCAGACACTGCAGATTCATTTTGTTATGTTTGCGGCCATTACATCAATCCAAAGCAAGTAAAGCACAAAATTGACACAGGAACGAAGTTTTGTACAGCATATCACGCTTACTTTGGCATGCCCATGGGCGATCAAGATAAATCATGGGCACCTCACTTTTGCTGTGGAAGCTGCCGTTCCACGTTAGAAGGATGGCTACGAGGTACCAGGAAAGGCATGCCATTTGCTATTTCTCGCATTTAGAGGGAGCAAACCAGTCACCACGATGATTGCTACTTCTGCATGGTAGTCTTTCACTACAAGAGAGGCGAAGGTCGAAAAAAATGTTCTATATCCAAATATCCCAATTATCCCATCTTCTATTGCCCCAGTCCCCCATAATGAAGATTTACCCGTTCCATGCCCACCCACCATAGAGGAAATAGAAGAAACGCCTTTAATATCCTCCGATGAAGATGAAGATGCTGACTTCGAGGCAAGCTCCAATACGTCGCCCCATTTCCCCAACCAGAAAGACAAAGACGACCTAGTCAGGGATATGAACCTTACGAAAACCAATGCAGAAATTATGACGTCCCGCCTTAAAGAGTGGAATCTTTTGGACCCAACTGTCAAGATCTCTTTCTGCAAGAATAGGCATTTGCGATATGCTTCTTTCTATTCCTGTTTTACATCGAGCTCTCTCTGCTACTGCTGTGATGTGAATGGCCTTTTTGCTGAGGTAGGAATTGAATACAGCCCTGCTGATTGGCGGTTGTTTATTGGCAGTTCAACTAGAAGTTTAAAAGGCGTCCTACTACATAATGGAAACATGTTTCCATCTATTCCTGTGGCTCATTCGGTTGAATTGAAGGAAGAATATGAAAATGTAAAGCAGTTGCTAGACAAAACAAACTACAGTGAACATAGATGGGATGTATGTGGAGACTTCAAAATGCTAGGATTCCTGCTTGGACTACAGGGCGGTTACACTAAATATTCGTGTTTCCTCTGCCTTTGGGACAGCAGAGCAGATGGTGAGCACTTTGTCAGAAAGGAATGACCCGTGAGAAATGAGCTTAATCCAGGCAAACACAATGTTCTTAACGAAGCCCTTGTTCCAACAGACAAAATTTTGCTACCCCCGCTGCATATCAAGCTTGGTCTTTTTAAGCAATTCATCAAACCATGGTGAAAGTGATGCTCTTTATCATATACGTCCAATGTTTCCCAAACTTTCTGAAGCTAAAATCAAGGGACGCATATTTGGTGGACGTCAAGTCAGACGCATATTAACATCTAAAAAGTTAGAAGAAAAAATGACAGCTCTTGAAAAAAATGCTTGGCAGTCATTTCGGCTCGTAGTCCATGGATTTTTAGGTAACAAGAACGACAACTACAAAAAGCTAGTAGAAAATCTACTCAAACACTTTCAAAGGTTAGGTTGTAGAATGTCCCTGAAGGTACACTATCTGGACTCGCATTTAGAATTCTTCAGACCAAATTTGGGTGACTTAAGTGAAGAACATGGTGAACGTTTTCACCAAGATATCCAAACCATGGAGAGGCAATATCAGGGAAAATGGGACGAAGCTATGATGGGCGACTATATCTAGTGTTTAATACGAGATAATCCACGGGACTACAAGAGAAAAAGTCGCTCAAAAGTACATTTTTAAGCATTATCCGTTTAGATTTGTGAGCATATTTGTGTGCATATTATATTTGGGTGCATTATATATACACATTATATACGCATTATATATACACATTATATATCTTTAAATATGTATATATACATTATATACGCGTTATATTCGTATAATTATATATCTTTAAATATGAAATATATTTATTTTCCTTTCCTTTTCTTCATTGTGAGTTTGCTCTCTGATAAGCCACTTGGTACAAAAAATAGATTATGGTTTTTAGAAGAAACTACAGTTTTCACGAGAAAACTAATGCGATTTTCTTTTAATTCAGGCCACCCAAAAACATAAAGAAACACCAAAAAAATATACGCTTTCCAAGCACACCATCAATCGCCGATAGATAGTCTGATGGAGAAATAGTTTGACGAAGAGATAGTCTGACGGAGAGATAGTCTGACGGAGAGATAGTCTGATGGAGAGATAGTCTGACGGAGAGATAGTCTGACGGAGAGATAGTCTGACGGAGAGATAGTCTGACGGAGAGATAGTCTGACGGAGAGATAGTCTGACGGAGAGATAGTTTAATTTCTATTTTCGTTTCGTTAATGAATCCGCTTTTTAACGTTTTGATCCAAGAAGTCGTGAAAACGGACTGATTAGGAAACACGGATTTTCACGATACTCCTAAATCGGTTTATGTGGATTAATCCACATTAATCATTCAGTTCTTCAATCGCTA
>JAJOZX010000284.1:812500-840000 GCA_023014485.1 Bathynomus jamesi
GTACAGATATAATTTTAAGCGAATGTTTATTTCATAACAGCGTTTCAAGCCGAAGTGAATGTGTGTTGTGTGTGTGTGTGTATATATATATATAACAATAGAACTACGAAGTAAAACGCATTTTCTGCACTGTGTTTGCTGGAAGCGTTCAGGTTGCATCAATGCATCAGTCTCTGCCCTTAACCCCCTTCAGTCACAGTAGAATCCTAATGTCCCACCGGAAATAGTAATGTATATCGCACCATAAGTCTGTAATGCAAATTCTCTAAAGCGTTTCTGCATATTTAATATATATATATATATATATATGCAACAAATAACTGCAATGACCGCGCAGTATATAAATGAATAGAAACGACATAAGTATTAAGGAACGTTTCCGCAGGCGGTTCCCAGGCGGTTCGCCTCATTTTTCATTATTTCGTTATCTCTCCTCCTCGTGTGCGGAAACGTTCCTTAATACTTATGTCGTTTCTATTCATATATATATATATATATATATATATATATATATATATATATATAGTTGGAAAAGGACGCCAAAATTTCCGTAATTTGAGTGACACGATACTAAAATCTTTGTTTTTAAAATATCACTAAAATTAATACATTTTGTTTTTTAAAGGCAAAGAATATTGGCGAACGAAAGGCTTAAACCACATTATAACTACTTCTCTTTTAAACTAACCGCAGTTTATCTATACAATTTCGGTGTTTGGTGGAAGGTGGTTGTGTGTGTGGGGTGGGGTGGGGGGGGGCTCTTGCATGTTACCCCGCTGGAATAAATGACACACCCAGTAAAGTAGAATTTTCTATTAATACGAGCGTACGTGTTACCTTTATAGGACCGAACGCTAGCTTCGCCCTCAGTACAATTTTTGGATCGTATACACTGGATTCATGAAGGGGTATTGGACCCCTCTCGTTCTGTGTTCGCGATGTCAGCATGAACTATTCGACATTTACACGTTATCGTGTCTTACATATATATATATTATATATATATATATATATATGGACGGAATAGTGTACGTGAGGATTGTAGGGTGAGTGCGGGACGACCGCGTCTGCGTATTGTCATTATCGATTATTCAGGAGGAGAGAGTGTGTCCATAGCATAGTGTAAGGAAATAAGTGGGTCCTTTAAGTATATATTTCAGGGAACACATTACCCATCTCATAGTGTTCCTCGTGGAAGTCTTTGTAATGCGAATGGCTTCGAAACACTAGTTTGGCTTGTATATATATATATATATATATATATATATATATAATATATATATATGATAATTGTAATGTTAGTAATTATCGTTGGGATATTTGTAACTGTGTTTTATGCTGACTTTGGAGTTAGTTTAATTTTCACTTGACCAATGTGTTGCAATATAACAATGCGCGCGCGCGCGCGCACAAATGAATTATATCTTAGGGATAATTAAGTAAATGAATACCTCGTAGTCGGATGTTAAATTAATAATTAATTTGAATATATTTATTAGTTAGCGATGTTTGTCAAAAGGAATCCATCTATTCTATACCATCATTTTACTAAAGCTTCTTTCTCAATGATTAAAAACTCTCAGGACCGTTCCTTTTATTGCAGTGACTGAGGATGACGCCATTTTTTTTTTTTTATTTATTTATCTTTTTTTTGTAAATTATGTTGATCGTATGTTTATTTCCGTTTTTTTACTTCTTTCAAGTCATGAATGAATTTGAGAGAAAAAATAAATAAATTATTGAAAAATAGCTCATTTTAATAACTTAAAAAAAAAAAAAGAAAATTGTATCTTTTAGCGATATCTGGCATCATTTGAAGTTACCATATGTCGCAGTTCGCAAGCAAATCATTATCGCCTTAATCATTTGAGATATAAGAATCTATTTTCTTTGCTTGCGTGCTTGCTTGCGTTTGTGTCACTTTTTTCTTTACCCTGTTCACACTTAAAAGAAAAATTCTCTACTGCACGAAACTGTGTTGCGGCTAAAGTGGTTCTCTCAGTTCGAGAACCAGAGCGAAAAGGAGAGAAACTCTTTACTCACCTTGTAGTATTCCGTTGCTCAAATTCTCATTTAGCGCTTTTTATTATTTTCCCTTTTCACAGTATTTTTGATGGGGCATCTAAGGTCATATAACTCGTAGGGGACTTACAGCTTTGCGTGAAATCCGGACAACCGGTCGTTACATCATCTAGACGCAGTGAACGATCTCCCATTTAACTATTACCCAGACTTATTATCGCTTAACTTCGCTGATCGACGGAAAGTGGTCTTACGACATTGGTAACAACTTAACTCTGTCTCCGAAATGAATTTTATCATCTGCTGAAATGTACAAATGCTTCAAACAAGATTTTATGTAGTGACACTCGCAAATTACCTCGTTTTGCGAGAATGAGCACGATTCTGCTTGATATGAACCACGCGTAAACGATGTATCAAAATAAAGTAAAAATTAATAGGATAGTGTGAAATTGGGATAATTGATGAAATAAAGATTTCCACCTTGAAACGATTTGTCTAGAGGGCGCTGAATAGGGTTTGATGACTTTATAGTATGGTAACTTGTTTAAGCTAGATTGTTCACGAAGACCTTCCGTTGTGGCTCAGTGGTTAACGTCGTTTCCCTATAATCGAAGCGAAGACTCTAAGTGTCCGGGTTTCGAATCCCGATGGTGGTTCTTAATAATAATCTAGGGGACCCTGTGATACAAATTCATCATGTTCCCGGCATTCATTCGGGGGTTAGAGTAATGGGTCGCATTCATCTGGCCCTTCTAAATTATTATTTTTAACTTGAGTGTTGAGTTAGGTTAAAAGTGAGCAAACAGACTCTGATTTCAATCTTTGGTCTTCATGTTCTGGGGTCACGATCCATCCCTAGATTGCGTTTATACGTATTCCTCGCTTGATTTCCTTACAGGGAGAAAAATCCTTGGTTAAAAAGAACTAAATATTTGGTTAACTATTTGAACGCGATATTGAATGGTTGATCCAAGTATACTATAGTTATAGCCAACCGTTCTGTACAGGGTGTACACAGTGTCTTGTCACCCCCAGTAAAATACTAAATTATTTTAGTTTTTCTTTCAAACCCATTTGAAATGCGTGATAGCAGCATCTATACGACTGAACAACACACATTGGCTAGTACCTGGGTCCATGAGCGACCACGTAATGGCAAAACCAGCGAAAATATTCGTGCAGACTTCCGGGATCGATTCAATCGTGTAGCTCCTTTTTGGAGGAGCTGCATTACACATTTCAAATAGGTTTGAGATAAAAACTTAAATTAGTTAGTATTTTACTGTGGTGACAAAACATTGTGAACACCCTGTAGTTGCCTGTTTAAGTTTTTATCCTAACGGTCAGCACGGTTTGTGTGACTATACTACAATTTGATTAACTCTCTGATATAGTGTGCAAATATAAGCTTATTTAGTTAGTTTGATTGTATAGATTCTTCTCCATGTACAGTAATGAACTTCTAACGAGGGTACATTTAGGCCATTAGTGAAGATTCTCCAAAGTCGGCAAGTTGGTGTCCAATCTGGGGAGTTTTTAAGAAACTATTAATAAAGCATTGGAACTCCAGTTGCAATATAATGGAATATAATAATAATATATAATCAGTGGGGAGTGGCAGAAACTGGCACAACCAACGCTCAGGCCAACTAATGCGGTCCATCGCTCTAACTCCTGTATTATTATTATTATTATTACCAGCACAATCGGGAATCGAACCCCCGACCTCGGTGTCATCACTTTGCTTATGAAGAAACCGTGTTACCCACTGAGCCACCACGGAAGCTGGCGTTATGGAGTATAGCGGTAAAAATAAGTGAAGTTTTTCAACTTTAATAGATCTTTTTAAACAAAGTCGCATTGTATCATCAGGTACCAAAGTCGGGATATGCTGGACCGGAAGGTACACTTACGTGGCGCAGCGGACCCAGCGACTTTTCTAATCGACTGTATACGTTCACTCTTTCTGGAATCGTCTCCATTTTATTTTGTTGAAGAATATAAACGCTTTATATTTCTGATTTTTTTTCCCATATAAACTCTATTCTTTGGTTTAGATACACCATCTGGTTGAGGCGCACCTCTTCCCATACAAATAGCTTGGCGGGGGTATTGGTTCATATTCCACGTAAAAGTGTAGGTCCCCCTCCGTCATGTGACCACCTAAGATGTTGCGAAGGGAATAAAAACAACCTCTAATTATAATTTATTTTATGGTCACCACTTCCGCAAGGCCAGTGAACTTCTTCATTCACCATTTTTGTAAAACCACTGTTAACCTTTATTTTAGTTGGACCTGAATGTTTAGGTTTTTACATTCATATGTGGTCGCTATAACTCGACTAGGTCGTGGCGAATGTCGTAACACCGTTTTCCGTCGATCAGCGAAGTTAAGCGACGACGGGTCCGGAGAATAGTTGGATGGGGGACCGCCCTCCTCGATTTAGATTATGTATCGACCCTTATAAGATCGTTCGGATCTCACGTAAAGCCGTAGGTCCCCTCCGTTATATGATCTTAGATGTTGCGAAGGGGGTTAATCAACCAACCAAAGGAACTGTTAAATATAACTTTTTTTCGTATTGAAAGTGTTTTGCATTCTGAGAGAGAGGGTTCCATAAGTCCTGTCTCATAGGAAAATGTTCAAATTGATGTCTTGTTTTGGAACCTTTTTCTTTTGTTGCAGGTAGAATAATACGCAATGGCTAATATGCAAGAGAGTTACACTCGTGAGGATAAGGCCTCCGGAGGTAACCAAAAGAAAAGGTCCCAAAACAAGACATCAATTTGAATATTTGTTTTAGTTTTAATTTATTACTTTTGGAAATTTAATTTAAAATAAATTTTCCTAATGAGACTGGACATATGGGACACCCTGTATATTTCTATATATTTCTAAAACCACTGCACACTTTGGGGGGGGGTGATTGTTTAACCCTCTTTACGTGGAATCCGAACCATCTAAGAGTCGCTACAACATTTGAATGCGAAGGACGGTTCCCCATCCAACTTCTAACCAGACTCACCGTCGCTTAACATCGCTGATCGATGGGAATCGGTGTTGCGACAATGGCCGACCATCACGTATACCTCATAATGAAAGAAATATATTTAAAGAGAATTCTAAGTTTATGCCGCAAATTCGAATATTTTTAACCTTGTTATAATCGCGGAGCTGAGTTGGCAACATTGGTTATAGCTCATCATTGCATGGTTGCACACCAATTAAAAGCAGTGAATTTACCTCGATAAAGAGTAGTAAATCGCTTAATTGAGTCACTGGTGAAGTTGGAGGGGGGTTAATTTCTGGGAATTTTACGCAATTTTTTTTTTTTTAAGTAAATCACGATAATTAATATTTTTAATATTTTGTACGAGTCACTTTGATTTGATTGCTTATCAAATTTTTAATTTGTCGACTAGAGAATTTACTCGAGTTAAAAATATCGGTATTAGCTAATGTTTTTATGGTTCCTCCATTTTCTACTTTTTTATATTTTTGTTCGCCCAATTTGCCAAGATTAAAAGAAATTATTTTTAAGTGGAAAACGTGAGTTTGATAAGATTTATATAAAATGATTGGGGGTCCTTTGACCTCGTTTGACCTCCTTCTAAAGTCGTATGACGGAGGGGATTTACGGCTTTACTTCGTCTCTGAACTATCAAAAAATGGTCGCTATATTATCTGGACGCGAAGGACGGTCTACCATCCAACAACCCCATTACCCAGACCCAATGTTTATATAAGATCCGTTTCGCTCCGAGCTGTTAAGGTAAAAGCTTTATTTTTTCTTACCTTCAGGAATATATTTTACTGTGAGCCTTCCACATATGCTATTCTTAATATCGAGTCATCACGTCAAGAAACCTTTTGCCTTTTCATAGCTAAAATTCATAACATTAACAAGCAAAAACTTGTGAAAATTCAGTCAATCACTAACTTTGGTAAACTCATTATTAAAGTTCTTTTATGGTTAAGATCTTTCTGAAGAAGACACTGTTATCATCATCCGCAAATGAATGAGCTTAATTATGTTTATCTGAATAGTGGATGTTATTGATGTAAAGTAAAAATAGCAGTGGACCAGAAACAGACCCTTGAGGAATGCCGTGAGCACTCTTTAGTCTTGAAACAGATTTTACGCTATTCATTCATGTTTGTCTAAAACACTTGCCGGTTCGTCACACTTTCGTGCCCGCGCCATAACTTTTGAACTGCTCAAGATAGATTGATGAAACTTCACATACGTATGTATCGTCACAAGACGCTGTGTTGCGAACAAGAATCAGGTTCTTGCACGAAAGGGCAAGGTCACATATACGCAAAGGTGGGAAGGACCGAACTCCAGAACTCGGTCCTTTTTAAGGACCGTTGAGCGGGAAAGTCGGTCCTGTGAGGACCGTGAGGAGCGACGGTCCATTTTTAAGCAATTCCGGACGGTCTTTTTTAGTGATTTTAGTGTGTTTAGTGATTATTTGAAGTTCTAAAGAAGATGGATCGTTTCCTCCAGAAGACTCAGAAAGAGACTGAGACTGAACTGAACTTGTTTCAACACCTGGAGGAGACGAAGAATCTACTGATGTTAGTGCTTCAACTTCAAGTCAAGCAACTGGAGCTCCTAGCGGAAGAACTGAACCCGGCAATCCCTGGCCGTACCTGGACAAATACTTTGAATACCTGGGCCCCAAGGGTGAGCAGAACCTGGAGTACAAGTGCTTGCTGTGTTCATCAAGTTTAACACGCCTATCCCATCCAGTGCCGCCGTGGAGAGGCTCTTCTCTTTGGGGAAGGACGTCCTCAAGCCGAAAAGGTCAGGGCTCAGTGACAGCCATTTTGAAATGCTAGTCTTCTTGAAGGGAAACTCAAGCATTTAACTTAATAACTTTTTTTCATCATTTATGTATTGTATTAATTATAATTTACGTTAATAAAATTTAAGATTTCCGGTGTCTTTAATTTCATTTTTCATTTTAATCAAATTTTTCACTTATATTATATATAAGGACCGAGGACCGAGTCGTTCCTAGGTCCTATCTTCAGAAAGGACCGGGACCGTCGGTCCAGTTTGAGGCAAGGACCGGGACCGTCGGTCCTTTTTGAGGCCCGGGTGCCCACCTTTGCATATACGTATAGGCGAGGACATTGATGTCGTTCCGACATATTCTTGTTTTATGAAGAATGTCTTCACAACATAAGGCTTTCAACTTCCTCAGGAAAAAAATTCTTTTTCGCTGTAGCAGTAGGAAAACAGGGTATTAGTAAGGTTTTTAATGGAGTCCACTTCTATATTGGTTTTACCAACTTGAGGTTCTTTTATTGGAGGGACTCTGTAGTTCCGAGAATTTTTTCCAATGCCTCGCTCGTCATACTCGTACGACATATGAGTGAGGTACTTTGTGATTTTTTAAATACGAATAGGTTAGTTTAGGTTGGTTTAATTAAGGAGTTAATTTTAAAAGTCAGATAAGAACCAACGTGTGTACAGAAGTAATTTATTTGTGAGGTAACGTTATTGGTACCTCGGAACATTAAAAAGTTATATAAAATAAAATAGATATTTTTGTGCCGGAAAAAGATATAACTGATTAGGTTATGGAAGGTGAGTTGGTACCTCACTATTTATACACTTTACAGAAAACTCCCTTCGAGCCCTCAGTTGCGTCCGGGCTATTTATACATACGCAATACGCATACATCTCGGTTCGATGGGACTAAGGTTAGGTTAGGTTAATTAGATTTTTAAATGTATGGGTCTAAAAAAGTCGGTACCGCACTTATGCGGAGATGCGCACACGTTCTTAGTCACCCTACGGAACGCGACAATCTTTAGGATACACACATCCAAGAGCGTGCGTATCGCGACATTAGCAGTGTCGCGGTAAAATGAACATTCAATATGAAAAAAGGGGATATGAAAGTTAGGTTAGGTGATTTAAATTAGGCTAAATGTTGCCATCCACTGAACTGAAAATGTCGCGGTCTTGTAAGTTAGCCAAACGTGTGTGTGTGTGTGTGCGCGCGCGCGCAGCAGAAGAAACCTCATACTTTAGAACAATATCTCTATAGATAACTTATGCCTGTAAAAATTACTTAGGAGGACCAGAAACTAGCACAGCGCTCAGGCCAACTGGTGCGGCCCATTGCGCTAACTCCTGAATTATTATTATTCGGGATTCGAAACCCCGACCTAGTGCCTTCACTTAGCTTATAAGGAAACAGCGTTAACCACTGAACCATCATGGACGCTGCCGAAATTATTCCTGTAATAATAATAATAACGCTCCTTGTCTTCGTTCAATAATGTTTTCATGATGATGTTACTACTTCCCAAGTACATCCTTCTTCACGTAATGTCTTCACGTAATGTCTTCACGTAATGTCTTCACGTAATGTCTTCACGTAATGTCTAAGGGGTGTAACAAAATTCTTTGCCGGTTTTGGGGAATTAAGAAAAAACTAATCTTGCCTAAAAGAGAAAAGTGACAGTCTTCACGAATGAATGACCAAATATTCTTTCCTCGTGCTTCCAATTTAATACGATTATGAAAGGCTAGGCTAGAGTCGACCAAACCAAACTTTCTCAATCTCGATATGCTTTACAAAGCCTCTTTCAGTAACTCTTCATCAACATTTCTCTTGAATTTCGGTCTTCTTTGGCCTCTTCGATTATCGCAGCAAACGACTTCGGGTCGTTGTTTGACAATTTGTAACCAGATTTTCGCTCGGATTTAAATCTGGTGAGTTTCTAGGTCATCGTCAGAGTTTAATGTCGGAATTAAAATATTGCCAAACTGATGTCATCTTTGAAAACTACAGAAAAATCGGCCCAAAACCAGAAAATAATTTTTTTTTTTACATCATTATTAAAACAATTTTTTATCAAGTTTTCGAGAGTTTTATCCAAAACTCGGTATGGCTTCGACTGGGGGGTTCGAACCCACGACGACCCGTACAATGGTATAACTCAGTTTTTATAATTTTTTTTTATTTCGGGGATGTGTATAAGCGCTGTCAGAGTTCGATGCTAGTACCTTTCGTCTGCGGGTGATAGCATTCTATCACCGGGTAAATATGAGCATCGTGATGTAGTTAGATAGTTGTATGGAGGGCATATATATTTTTTTTTTCATTATTCTTCCGTATGTTAAGTGATGTTGGAGTATGGCTAGCGTATACGATGACTCGTAATAATACTACACCTCCATGGAGACGATTCAAACTTAAAAAATATATACAGGGTGATCCTAAAAAGGCCCTCAAAATAACTTTTAATAAATTATTTTTTGGGAACACCGTTTCTTTTATCACGCTGTATATATATTTTAATATAAAATAAAAGCACTGAAGAAGGATTGGCTTCTCGAAACGTTTTGGATATTAATTTACGGTTCACAGATATCGGCCATTTTTGCCAATGTATCGGAAACTGGTTTTCTAATTTACGGGTATGTTAAAGCCGGTATTTCTCTGGTATTTCTCCGGTATTTCTTCGGATTTCCGATTCGAAATTATCGGTATAAATTACCATATAGGAAGCTAATAAAAATAACTACTATTTATGATAGTATATTTTATTTACCACTACTTACTTCTACTAATACTACTACTCATAATCATAATAATTTCCAGTTTTTTAGAGTTCTTTTATAAATTCGGAATATATATATATATATATATATATATATATATATATATATAAACTTGGTAAAAGTTCCGTACGTCGGTCTCTGTTCATACGAAGGTCAAGCTGGTGGCCCCACCTCTTGACCTGGCCTGATGGAAGAGCGAGTTGCTGTCTTGCGATCTCCATCGCACATAGCCCAGGCACATCCGGCTCATCTGGTATCGTTCTGAGCTAGGCATCTAGTCTTCTTTTGAAGATTTCAGTTGACCACTGTGACGTTCCTGAGGTCCTTTGGAAGCTGGTTAAAAAAGTCTTGATCCCCTGACTGACAACCAAGCTATTTTCCTTCAATGTTAAGGGTGTCCCTTGTCGGTCCTTTAGTTTGGGAACACTACACATTCTACCTTTCCTGTTTTTCCAGTGTTGTTTGGATGTTGAGTTTGTTTGAAGTTAGGTACCAGGTTTCCCGTTTCTTCCTGCTCATTACTTATATTCTTTTCTTTTGCTGCTTCCTCAGTATCCCTTTCTGTTTTATAAACTGTAAACAAATTTATTTCCGTTATACATCAGCTTTCACAGAAATATTTTACTCCATTTAGTTGTTTGGTACTTGTTATAAGAGTGATGTCTTCATCTTTCCAATTCAGGCAGTTAAAATCAAAGAAAAATTGACAAAGATCATATTAATTGCCCTCGATTCATCGGTTACATCGTTGCAAACCTTGCAAAACTGTAGAAATCGATTATCCATTTCCGTGCTATTTATAAACAATATATAAAGATTGGTGAACGAAAAATTTCCTCAAGATAGAGAGGATGAAGTGCGGGAGTTATGACTATAGGGGGTGAAGGTCGGGGGGGTGGTCTCCAGTACTCCGGGGGATGAGAGATGTTACGCGTTGCGTATGTCTACTAATTGGTGCTCATGAGAGCAACCGCGGGGGATATCTGGGAATGGCTATAGGATGCTTTCTTTCAATCGTATGGATGGGGAGCAAAATTTTTTTGAGATGGAACTAATCGAATAAGAATAATTTGCTTTGTTTTACTTTTTATGGCAATATGTCGTACTTTTACTACTTAAGAAATTATCACTGCGTGAACTAAATATTTACACCCGTATTCTTACTTCTCAATTGATAATTCACTGCTAGATTTTCACTATTAATTAGCTTTTATACCGACTTCGATCGAAACCCATGTCACCACTACACAGGGCAGAAGGAATATATATATATATATATATATATATATATATATATATATATATATATATATATATGGGTTGGTTTAGGTTTAGGTTGGTGAGTATATATATAGATATACTACTGTGCAAAAGTCTTTAGGCAGGTCTGAAGAAATCTTGTATTGATAAATTTTCTTAATTTTAAAGGTTAAAATACGCGTGTTAGCTTCAAGATTTATCATTTATTAGAGAACCATCACCATAAGTGCTGAAAAGTTACGTACAATTGTCGAAAGTCAGTATTTTATATGACCGCCCTTTTCCCGCAAAACTGCCGCGATTCGATTTGGAATGTTATCTTGGAGTTTTTGTAAGAAATCCGCTGGAATGTTGTTCCATGTATCTAAAAGGACCTGCCATAGCTCTTCTCTCGATTTTGGGTGCTTTTCTCGTTTCTTTCTGTCTAAATAATCCCAAACAGCCTCGATAACATTTAAATCAGGGCTCTGGAGAGGCCTTCTATCAGTTGCGAGTCTCCACGTTCTTTTTTATTCTCCAAATAGGTTTTGACTACATTGGCAGTATGCTTAGGATCATTGTCGTGCTGAAAAATACAATTTTGCCCGATTAATCTCCAACCTGATGATGCAGCATGATGAATTAGGATCTGTTTGTATCTTTCTGCATTCAGTATTCTATCAATTTTGATAAGATTCCCAACACCATAGATGGATAGATCCTACACTATGCTTAGTTGTTGGCTGCAAACACATTTCCTTGAATTGTTCTCCGTTTCTTCTTCTCACATATTGTCTTCTCTTTGTGCCAAAAATTTCAAATTTTGACTCGTTACTCCAGAGGACCCTTTTTCACTGGTCAGCATTAAGATTCTTGCGCTTTTGAGCATATTTGAGTCTCTTTGACTCGTTTCCTTTCCTGAGAAATGGCTTTTTGATTGCCACTCGACCATTAAGACCATAGCTAATGAGTGTTCTCCTCACGGTGGATGAGTGGATTCGTAATCCTGAGGTCTGGGCAAGTTCTACCGAAAGTTCCGCACTGGATTTTCTATTTCTGAAAGATGTTAGCTTAAGGTGTCTCATCGTTTTTAGAAAGTTTCCTCGGCCTTCCACTGCGTTTTCGATCTTCAACTTTGCCTGTTTCGCGCTGTTTCTTCAAAATTGCTCGAATACCACATCTTGATACCCCAGTTCGTCGCGATATTTCTGATTGAGATTGACCCTGCTCGTGCAATAATATCACCCGGTGTCGAGTTGCAATGGATATTTTAGCCATTACTTAACCAATGTAAAATTTCTGCCTTTATCTGGAAAAAGGAGAGAAAATTTAACAATTGAGAAATTTTATTAAAAAAAAAAATTTTTCATTCAGTTAGGAGCATTAAACAATCACAAAAACATACAATAGAAGTTCTGTTTACAAACTGTTACTGAATGAGCTTAGAATATCTTGTAAAATAGTACCTAGAAGCGTTATGTTAAATTCCGTTCTATCTCCAGCAGTAGCACGTTTTGATGAAACATCCGTTTTCTGCGTTAAACTGCCTAATAACTGAGATTATTCACAATGACTATATATATATATATATATATATATATATATATATATATATATATATATATATCGTATGGAAATGAGTGCGCCTCCAGTTTGGTACATAAAATATATGAGTTTATAGTATCGCGTAATATATTACTAAATGGGAATTAATTTGGAGAAAACATGAAGCGTCTCCATCCTCACAAACGACCACAAGCCTTTCTTTCCACAATAATAGGAAATTGCAGGACGTTACAGGCCGCACTCTTAACTCCGCCCCCTTTCCTCTGTAAAAGTAGTAGGCGTGCGTTTGTTTATTATTTGGGGGTTCCTTTCTTGAGGGTTAACCATCGTAAAATGCGGGCCACAAGCTACGCGCAACCTCTGTCCCACGCGTTATTTTCGAACATTCACGTACAGGCGTTAATCGCTGGCCATTTCTGTCCAATGATTATTGATGGGTAGCAATGGTAGTAATGGGTATGAATCCATGTCTCGCCAGTAACGTTAATAGAGACAGCGCCCTTACCTTAATGGGTAACATCGTCGTTTCCCTTCGAAGGAAGACAATGAAATCGGGGGTTCGAGTCCAGATGGTGTTCATTAATAATAATCAAGGAGTTAGTGCTGTGGGCCGCATTCGTCTGGCCTGAGCTCTGCCCCAGTTTCTGACTCTCCTCATTGATGATATTATTAACGTTAATACAGGGTCACATATAGACTAATACTGGATTGATTGGTTATTAATCAGATTTACAAGACTCGTTTAGAGACAGAATGAACGACATCTGTGCCTGTTATCCGTGGCACTATTAGGCACTCATTCGAACCTAGACATAAGAAATATGCGAGACAAAAAACACTAGACCATTTTCACAAGATTACAGAATTTTGCGTGCCGAGTATATTGTGGTAATTTCGGATTTACGGCGTCCGTGAAAGAGATTTGGGGACTTGTGCCACGAAGTGCCTATTGGCACTAAATATGTCCTGAAAGTTGTTTTGTTCTACAAAGGAGGGACATTGGATACGTCTTTCACTTAATTAACAGTTTAATTAACTAATTCTCTCTCTCTCTCTCTCTCTCTCTCTCTCTCTCTCTCTCTCTCTCTCGGATTGACTGCTTAGAAAGTACTAGAAAGAAAATTAATATTTCTTATAATTGTTAATATGGCAAACGTTTAGGAATTTTGTCAGTTCCATCCTCAGCGATCTAAATACAGGAAATGAAAATAAATTTAAAATATTTGAAATATTAAACCATTAAAAAACAGTAAGGTTTTATTAGTACTGTTATTAAGTTAATAAGGGATATTGTCTTCGTATTTCAATACAAAAACACTATCTATACATTTCTCCACTTCTCAATTGTGTACCAATACGAGTGTTACAACTGTATGGAGGTCGTATATTGGTAAGACAAATAGATACTTGAAATCGTTTTTTTTTTTTAATACATAGGAAAGTCGGTTAGAACCAACCAACCAGCCAATCGGCAGACTACCCCAAATCTTGCATACGTGAGCATGCGCACATTCATAACCATCCAATCTCTCAGTGGCATTGTGAAAATTTGGTGAGTCGGAACTCTGATCTGAAATTAAAAAATTTAAAAGATGAAACCAAATTTTAACTGTAACCAACCAACCAACCAGACTTCGAAAGATTTACATTGTTTTTAAAGTAACTCTTTCAATATTTTTTTATGATTTTAATATTTTAGGATTATAATTATTTTAAAATTTTTATTTATTTTTAAAAAATTTTTTTTAATTTAATTTTAGTCAACCGAATATTTGTGCGTATAATAATAATAATATTAATGAAACTTAGTGTTTTTTTAATGGTTTTTTCTTTTATTTCGAATATTTTAGATTTATTTTGAATGTATAATTATAATTTCTTCACTGAAGATGGCGTTGACAAATTCTGAAACGTCGGCCATATTGAAAATTATAAGGAATGCTCATTTTCTCCCTGGTGTTCCTGTTAATATATATATATATATATATATATATATATATATACAGTATATATATATATAATATATATATATATATATATATATGTGTGTGTGTGTGTGTATTTATTTATGTTGATAGTCTCATAGAAAGATGCAGCGCTTGATGAAATGGAATGTAAGCAGGACGATATTTTGAATGGACCTTTTCATGATATCCCATTAACCTTATTAGTGTTACGTTTTATAGCCGTAACACAAGCACCGTGACCTCTCTCTCTCTCATATATATATATATACTGTATGTGTGTACATCTCTGTATAAGCGAGGTACCGACCTTTTAAAATCCATATATCTAGAAAACTAAGTTAACTTAATCTAACCTTAGTGTTATCGAACCGAAAGGGACATGATAATTGTTCCGGGCACAATTGAGGGCTCGAAGGGTATTTTCTGTTGAGTCACTAGACACTGACGTACTCACTAATCTAGCCTAACTTAACTTAATCAAATTTTAACTAAACTAACTCAATCAGGACCAACATATCTTTTTTCCGATCTAATAAAAATGTTTGTAGATTTTTAATACTTTTTTAAATGTTCCGAGGTACCGAAAGTGTTTTACCTCACAAAAAAGAAATTACTCCACTGGGCTACATTTGTCAATGATCACACACACTCGACATCACTTGCGCCCAGTTGCGCCCCTCATTCCCACACACCACACACATTTGGTCAATGGGACCTAACATTGATGACACTCGATAAAACTAAACCTAACCCCAAGTTAATTTAAACTAACTTAAACCAGATTTCTACACCTAACATCGATGTTATTTGTTTAGGACGAAATTTGTAATTTTTTTGTTCATAGTTCGGTTCTTGGCTCGAGTAATTCGATCCGTTGTTGGTACTGAGGGGTTTTTTTTTTTTTTTTTGTTAATTGAATTTAATAAACTTTATTAATAATGAAATAAATATATTTTGGTTTTACAGTGATATAAATAATTGTGAAGCTGGACTATTTATTTAATTTAATTTGGCCCTTAGACTTTTTAGGCTTTACTGGTTTGGTTTGGTTCCCCTTTTTTTAAGGGGAAAAGTATTCAGTAAGTGGCACGAGTCATTGTGACGCATTTGGATAGCCGTAAAAAACATTTGACCCTCTTCGGTCACGACTAACAATTTTTTTTCCCCTGTTATTCTATTCGCTTAAAATTTGATTCAGCGCGAAGGATCAGGGTGAGTACATATTCCCTCCTGCATCAAGAGGAGTGCGCGCCTGCAGTTCATTCGTATTATGTTAATATGTAATTACTGTTGGTCACTGGGTATGGGTAAAAGTTTGGCAATTTGTTTCGGGTCGTCTACTACAAGTCCAGCCAAGTTCTGTAGCAAAATGGGTATGGCACTCATAAGCCTAATAGGCCTACATGACCTCCCCTTTACTGGTTCAGTGCCAAGACACTCGTTTACACGGGAAGGGGACCCAGTTCTGGGTTTACTTTTAAATGTACTAAAAGAAGTGGGAACTAATGCAGTTTCTGTGTGTGTGTAAAGAGATTAACGTCCATTATCAATGATAACTTACAGTATATTAATATGATGGTACCAATGATAACGGTGAAATATCTCTCTCTCTCTCTCTCTCTCTCTCTCTCTCTCTCTCTCTCTCTCTCTCTCTCTCTCACGAATGGTATATGTTTGATGAGTGGTGTATAGCTTTGCGCTATTCCTATAGTGAGCTACGGACAAAATGTATAGGGTTTGCAGACCACGTATCTGCCAAAGGAAATCTACGCAGTTAGGGCCTTTCATAACCCCATACCTCCTTCCCCCTCTATCTCCTCCCTCCCATTCACTTCCCCTTTCCCCTTTTCCCCCCTTTCTCTCCTCCATCTATCCCCCCCGCCTCGTACGTCACTGCTGCTGAGTTGCAAAATGGCGCTTTTATTTTATTTTCCCCATTCTGTGAGGACACGACGTTTTGTGGCAACGTAAACAGCAAAGGGCATTACTTATTTATGTATGAATGTCCTGCAATGCATCGGTTTCGTGCTTAATTATCGCTCGCTAATTGAATGTGCGACCGAGGTGAAATAATTAATCTACTGATGAATGAGCAAAGTAAACGCGACATTTTGTATATTGTAATTAAAGTTTAGAAGATATCGCGCTCGATTTTTTTTGTCTATTAATTATTTTACCCAAATGGGTGTGATCTCGTTCAGTTGTGGGGCTTTGAAAATGCAAACTTTAAGAACAAAAAGTTATAATAATAATTATGTTCGCGTTATTTTCATTCTAAAATGACAAAACATTTTTCCAAAATCGAAGGTTTAGGTCCTGAGTTGGAATCGTATTCAGTATTAATACGGATGTATACGTATCTGCATTCTGGCGGTCCTTTCAAAGTATTGCAAAAATCCATCTTTGTTTCCTGTCTAACTAAAATTCAGGATTGATTGAACTTATTAAGGTCACGCTTATTCTACCTATTGTCCCTTCTTCGAACCCTTTTTTATTAAGGTTTTAACGCAATTTTGAACCCCTTTTAACGTCATTAAACCCTCCTGAATAATAGCTGAAAGTAATATCTCTCGCAACAACTATTATTAATTATTATTATTAATTTATATAAAGGGCTACGTCATGGCCAGTGTTGCAACACCGCTTTCCGTCGATCAGCAAAGTTCAGCGACATTGTGTCTGGATTGTAGTGGAATGAGGGGACCATTCTCTGCGTCCAGATTATGTAGCGACCCCTGGTTCGGATCCCACGTAAAATTGTATGGCCCCTCCTTTATATAACATTAGGTATTGCGAAGGTGGGTTAAGCAACCTCCATCAAATAACTGCTGTTCCTATTGAATTAATTTATTTTCGTAACGATATCGCACAAAGTAAAATTGCGTTTTTGAACACCCCTATTTAGGGTACATTGTAATCGCTTAAGGGTCCCTTTTTCATGTATTCAGCCCTTTTTGGTTCATTGTGCGTGCGCGGGTTAGAAAAACTTACGCAACAGTGTCCCAAATAACGTAAGAATTCACGCGTCCCACATAAATAAAGAATTTTCTCCTATTGCGTAGATGTTGTCACGTCCTATTTCACGCAAAGAGTTGTTTCTTGTTACATGAATAGTGTCACGAGCCCTGTATGACGTAATCAGCTGTGTCCTGTTATGTAAACAGTGTCACCTGTCCCATCTATAGATGTCAGCAGTTGTCTCCTTTGGGTGGGAGCAACTTTTTCAGATAATAGCTAATGCGTAAATAAGGTCCCCTGTTAAAAAAGTTGCCTGTTCCTTGTTTTATATATATATATTATTATATATATATATATATGTGTGTGTGTGTGTGTGTGTGTGTGTGTGTGTGTTTTAGGGTACTATTAACATAATGGAGCTACACAGTCCTCGAGTGCGATCTGTTGACCAAATCATGAAAATGGGAAATTGCAGAAATTTTAATTTAACCTAACGCAATAATAATAATAATGTAACCAAACATACCAGATTATGTTAGGTTCGATCCTTTTTTTCATAATTTCTAGAATTTGCTCATCCCTGCCTGCCCACATTTTACATTGTCAATCCCCCTTTTATGCCTACGCAATACAGCATTTCGAAATATACAATGTAGGCCGATGCAGTTCTTTTTGAAAGGAGATACGGTGCTTAAATACCTGTTTTTAAATGGTAATGTAAGCTTATTGATCTCAAGACCACGTCATCGCAGGAGGTTGTTGGTGTATGGTACTATTCCAAAATGATAATGACATCACAATACCATAAGTACCTAAAATAGTTAAAGTCATTAAAGAGAAATTATCTCAATATGTAAATAGAACACTTTTATCCTCGTAGACCTTTCCCTCAGCGTTTTAGACTTAGGCCTCAAACCTATCTTTTAGACTTGGGCCTCCCTAGATTATGCTCAGACCTATTGCTCTGCCTTCCCCCAAAATCTTCCCCTAAAAATCTTCGCTCATGTATGGGAGGAGTACTGTAGAGGTTTGGCAACGTCGCAGTGAGGTAGAGAAAACGAATTGCCAAATTGTGTATGTTTGTCAGCTTTAGTGTATATATATATATATTTTAGTTGTATTTCATGTCCGGGTCTTGTTAAATTGATTACTGTTCAATGCGCTGTTGATTTCAGTATGACTTAATAGTACTAATCCTCAGTAACTGCTATCATTCCCCATAACCAATGGAAATCATAGTTCTTCGATTTTTATACGATGATATCGAGTTTGTCATGGTTGTGGTCCTTATTTTTGGGGAGAGGCGGGGGAGGGGAGGCCAACCAATACAGTGGCGAAACGCTTTCGTGTTCCGTTAATGTTTATTAGGTCTGAATTTGAATAATTTCAATTGGCTTTTGAGTGAAAAGTTCTTCTAGATTGACGAAGGTTCCAGATGGTATGAAAAGAGGAAAAACAAATTGCGCTTGAATTAATTTTTTTTTTTTTTTTTAATTATTTTTTATTTTTTTACGTCATCTTCCAACAGTTAGATTTGATTTTGAACAGCGACTGACACCCTTTAAGCATATCTCTCTATACTTATGTAAATAATTTTCTCTCCTCTCTGTGCCCCTTTGATCTCCCCTTCTCTCGCGGGAGCCTCTCTCACTCTCCCCCGCTTCTCTCATGTATTGATTCATCCGACGTCAGCTCAGCTGATACAATGTGAGTGGGAGGGAACACCACAGTTGTACTCAAATCTGAAGAGGCTCCGCGTAAACATTCACGACTGCTAGGGGTTCTTAGGGATGCCACGCTCGTGGACAAGGGGTCATATGGGGTAGATAGGGGTCCCTAGGGATGCCACGCTCGTGGACAAGGAGTCATATGGGGTAGATAGGGGTCCCTAGGGATGCCACACTCATGGACAAGGGGTCATATGGGGTGGATAGGGGTTCTTTAGGGATGCCACGCTCATGGACAAGGGGTCGTGTGAGGTGTATATGGGTTCTTAGGGATGCTACGCTTATGGATAAGGGTTCGTATTGAGTAGATAGTGGTTTTTAGGGCTGTTACGCTCATGGACAAGGGTTGTATGGGGTACTAGGGGCTCTTAGGGATGACAGTCTTTTGGGCAGAGGTTCCTATAAGGTAATGGGCAAAGATTTGCATTGGGTGGTCAGTGTTTTAAAGAAAGAACAGTTGTTCTTTGGGATGAATATTAGGTCGCAATTGCAGAAATAGGAGTTCGAAAGGTCATGAGTGAGGTGGACATTAAAGACGGTGTTTAGGAATTTACAGTGAGTAGTCAGTGTTTCCTGTTGACTAATATAACAGTTCTTAAAGTTGGTTTGGGAGTGTTACAATTATTGATAAGGATGGCAGATTCATGATAATTCACTTTTGACACCATTAGTAAAGAACGAGAGGTCACGAAATTAGTTTGCAACGTTTTTACCAAGTGGGAAATCACTTTTAAGAGGTGACACCATTTTTTGGTACTCTCATATAGGATTGACAACAGCGGACGAAGAGTTGTAACGAATATGAGAGAGCCATTTCTCAAAAGGTTAAAAAAAGAAACAGATTGAGACCATTTTTTTTTCAAAACAGCGAAACAAAAATTAGGTTTCTACGTATGTACCTTTTGTCAAATTAGTCAGTATTTATATATTTATATCTACAGTGCATTACTTTAATTAGGTTTATTAATTAATTACATTTACGTTCTTTGAACGGAACGGGGATCATTTTTAAAATTTATGATAGGGTTCCATAAATGTATTTCACACACACACACATGTACGCATCTTTGCGTAAGCGAGGTACCAGCTTTTTTAAATCCATATATCTAATGAACTAATTACTAGATCTCATTTAACCTAACTTAACCTAACCTAACCTTAGGTCTATCGAACCGAGAAAGTCGTGATAAATGTTCCGGACGCGATTGAGGGTTCGAAAGGTGATTTCTGTTAAGTCATTACATAGTGAGGCACGCGCTAATCTAGCCTAACCTAACCTCAGCTAACGTAACCTAATCAAAACTAAAGTATATTTTTTCCGACAATAAACACTAGGTGGCCTAGTGGTTAAGACGCTGGGCTGCTGATGGGGCGTGGTTCGGATTCCACGTTAAATTGTAGGTCTAAGGTGGAGTGAAAAGCTTAACCTTCGTCAGAATGAACAATTCGGGCGGAAGCTAACCAAAGGTGTATATATATATATATAAATAAAATTAGTCATAAATGCCCAAGTAGGTCGAACATTTGTGTAAATTTTCTGTCTTTGCTCATATTTTACCCAGTATCTCTTAACAGGTCATATTTGTAATCACTTTCGCTTATGTTAAGGTAGAGATTGGGGAAAGGGGGGGCGGGAGATCTTTTCAGAAAGTTTAGAGAAAGAACTTTTTTTTTACCGTATACAATGATTATTTTTCCCCAGTTACAATTATAATTAAAAAAACTCGAAATCAGGTAACCAATTTTATTCTACTTTAGGTTTTTACACACCCACTGATTTGTTTTAGGTTAGGTTAAGTTAACCTGAGTTAACGTAACGTAACCTCAGAAAAGTATCTCCTACAAGGAAATGAGACTTATTTACAAAGTCCGAGTTAATGGTAAAAAAAATGTGTCTTACTGTTGGCGTTACAAGAGAATTTAGACGTGTACACACACACACAAAATGATGGTTCCCATTGTCATTATTTATTATTTAAATGGGGTAAACACAGTGCTTATATTGCTTGAAATTTCTCCTAGTTAGGCCGTGTATACGGATGCAGCGATTTGTTTGAAGATCCATTTTACACTTATGATGAACAAATTTCATGACTGGGACACGACTTGTGTCTGTTACAGTGGAACAGTTTCTTTACAGTCCACGTGACTTAATGTTCACTGACGAGAGTTCACCCTCTTTTGAGCAAAAGTTCTCCATTCACATTTTTTTTTTAGGTTAGCTTTTAAACACCTTTTAGTAGTAGTAAATAAGGATTATTATTATTATTATTATTATTATTATTTGCAATGAGGGTAGTGCACTAATTGTGAAAATCTTTCTTTGCAGGTCTTGGGGTTGGTGGGGTGGAAGGAAAAGGTTCTAAGGAAAGTCGGACAACCCTGCCCATCGGTAAGTGTCTCCACGTAAATAGACTAACATAGGTAGATAGACGGACAAAATGTACGCGTCAATTCATTAGAATTAAGGTCGTTATAGTGATTGCGATGGGTGTGTTGCGTGTAATGAAAGAGCGTGGAGGAGGAAGCGGAGGAAATTCCGGTGTAAGTGAGGAAGTGGTGCCACCGGAAGTGTGGTTGAAGCTTACTAAGAAGCGCAAAGGCCGGAATAGACGTTAGTTTGTGGGTAATGTGAAAATTGGAGCGACTCCAGAAGGTGGAGTAGTCGCAAAATGACGCTGGAACACTGTATAGGGTGTTTACGGTGAGTTTACTTTACGAACGAGTGACATAATAAGTGGTAAGAGGACAGTGCATGACAGTATAAATTATTCGTTATCGGGCAAAGAGGCGCTCAAACCCCGTTTCCACGGACGTCAGAGAATCGAGAGAAACCGAAACTAGGAAACGCTATTCGATTCGTTTAAATGCGAGTGTGAATGAGAATCAGAATTAGAAACTGGAACCGATCACTTTCAGCGAGTGGGTTCTCAGAGTAAGAAACCGTTTTGAAGAAGGTCACGGTTATTTTCTAATATGAGACGAAGGTAAGACAAATTCGTTGTAAAACGCAGAAGATATTTCGAGACGGGGGTTGGGGGAGCGAGGGGTGAATTTTTTTTTTTTTTTTTTTTTTTTTTTTTTTTTTTTAAGAAGACGCAAAATTCAGCGATTGAATTGCTTTGTAAACGTGTGAACACGAACCCTTCACCCATTTGATCGGAGAACGTTTTGTCCACTCGAATAAAATAACCAAAAATAAGTTGTTGATTAAATGTTAAATAGAAAGAATGACGTCACTCCGGTGAACACAATTGCAGGCTGGTAACTGAAAATTGAAGAAAATGGGAAGTGTTTTTTATCCTGAGTTTTCTGATTTTTTAGTACGCGTGACTATAGAGTTGAGTGTATTGTAATGTATGGAGGTGTTAGACTGTAAGATTGTGTTGTATGTAGTGGAGATGTTCGGTAGACTTATAAAGTAGGGAGATAACATAAATGATGAATTTGAATGCAATGGTAGAATCACTGCAGAAATATGTGAAGTGTGTGTGTGTATAAGGAGTGTCAAGTGCAGATAGGATTTAGTGTGTGTGTGTGTGTGTGTGTGTGTGTGTGTGTGTGTGTGCGCGCGCGCGAGCGTACATAAGTGAGGTTGATTGTGTGATAATTCAGATGTAATTTTTTAAGAATTCTTTTGATATCCATACCTCGGAACATAAAATTTTTTAAAGTAAATTTAGGTTAGATTAGATTAGATTAGGGTAGGTGAGTTGGTACCTCACTATTTATGCCCTTCACAGAAAACATCCTTCGAGCCCTCAATTAGGTTCGAGCCACTCATTACATATTCTCAGTTCGGTGTCACTAAGTTTAGGTGTTTTGTCATATAGCATTGAAAAGTTGGTACCTCGCTTATGCACGTGTGTGTGTGTGAGAGAGAGAGAAATGAATGCGTAGGACAGACCATGATGTAATGGCGAAGAAAAAAGAATCAAAATGGCGTGTTGTTTTTAAACTTAGATGCGTCATACGTCGTTTTAGAATTTTCCAACATTTTTAATTTTGTTATTTGGGTTAGAGTTTAAACGAACGTTGTTCTTTGGGGGTTTTACGTTTATCCGTTATGTTGCATGTACGTAAATACACTGGAAAGAACGAACACAACCACAAATGTGGTTACATGGAGAGTTTGTTGTGAGGTGAAGCACCGCAAAACAAATGAACAACGAGAAGGTTAAGGACCACTGAAGATGTTGGTCATGTTTCAAATCTGCTTGTGGTTTGGGACATTACATGTTATTGATAAACCGGGTACAGGGTACACCATAATAATAAGTAAAGTTCCCTTATCACCTGATAATTTTCAAACCGCTTTGGCCCGTATTATATGTTAAAATACGTCAATCAGGAAAGGTTTCGCTTAGAATTACGCTTTACATTCGAGACCGCATCGACACTAACGGGAACTTACTGGCTCTCTTTTTTACCCTTGATCCTCAAACCTTTATACCAGCGGTTCTTAACTTTTTTCGTGTCATTTCTCCTTTCGACCAGTTTCCCCTACCCGATTTTCACCTCCATTAGGATACGGAAAAAAGTAGCTTCGAAGACAAAATTTAATAACATTAGCAGACTTATAATGCACACTAATTATATGATCACTAGTGATGTAAAAAAAACCGTTTTTTTTTTTTTTTTTTTTTTTTTTTTTTTAATATAGATATTGCCAATTTAATTATAAGGTATACTTTGCAATGATATATATTATAAAAATAATAAATAAATATAAAATAGGCCATATGGTACCAGTATAGAATGTCCTTTTCAGCCTATTTACAGAAAAACTGGCCTCTTTCTTGCACTGAAAGTCTTGTATCTTGAGATCCATTAAACTTGCGAGAACACTGGCTGGGAGCTGACTGCCCATTGTCCAACCTTTCCAGGACTCTCCCATCCATGCCTCGGATTTTGAATCTCCCACTTACTATCCTTTAGACCCGCGATCATATTCCCCCCCCCCCCCCCCCCACGAGACCATCCATATATATATACATACACATACACCCATATACATATATACCAATATATACATAAATACTTATACCATTTATATCTATTGTATACCCCATACACATGCATACATCCAGAATTCCAGATACATACGCATGCATACTCACATATATACCTACACAAACTCATACACCTCTATTTCGCCCTTTCATTACCTCCGAGATCATTTAGCACATACAGTAATATCCATACAGCCAAAAGAAACCAATTAAGCACAGACAGAGCAGCAAAGCTAGTATTTATATCCCAAAATGCAAAATTCCAAGAAAGTGAAGTAAAACATGGTGCTACATTGGCTTCGTCAACATCCAAATCTGCAATAAATACCAGTACCTGTGATATTGAAACTATTTGCTTTAATCAATCTAGTGATAATGATTCTTCAATGGAAATAGAATCAGATAATGAAAGTTAAACAGCATTAGGTTAACACAAAGGTTAAAGAAAGAGATGAATATTTATATTTTTTATTTTTCTATTTGGATATATATATATATATATATATATATATATATATATATATATATATATATATATATATATATATATATATACACTGGTATTCTTGCCAATCACAATTATATCTATTGTTTTATACCAGTATTATGGATATTATACCAGTACCTGTGATATTGAAACTAGCATATATGCTCTACCAATCTAGTGATGATTCTTCCATGGAAATGTAGGTTAACAAAAAGGTTCAAAAAAAGGTGAATATTTTCCTTTTCTATCTGGAATATATATACTGGTACTCTTGCCAATCACAATTATGTATATTGTTTGAAACGAGGAAGAATGTTTTATGTTCTAGTTAAAAAATATATATACATATAAAAAAATGAGGGTTTGTTTTTCCTTTCTATTATATACTTTTTACGTGATTCAGTTTTTCTAAAAGATGACTATATAGTATATATACTAGGTATAACCGTATAAGCATGGTAGTATAGTAAATTATAGGTAATACTAATATACTTATTAGATTAAAGGAAAAAAATATGGAATAAGTTTAAAACAAAAAAAACAGACTACCTTCGTTTTAAACAAAAAAAACGACAAAAAAAACAAAAAAAAACGACACAATAAAAAACGACTCACATCACTAATGATCACCAAACAAAATTTTGCCGTAAATCCCCCCTGGATTCCTGAAATTTCCCCCAGGTTAAGAAATGCTGCTTTATACCAAAAAACCAGAGGGAAACCCCTACGGTCAGTGGGGAACGTTAAATAAAACTCATTTAGATACTTCGATTTGAACACTAGACCAACTTTCCCATTTAGAGCGTATGGTTTTCGCGTATTTATATTGTAAATTAACCTAGACTAAGAACTTTTTGGAAAAAAATTCGCCTAGAAAAGCAAGATTTGTAAAAATCATTAAAAATTACTAATGTTCCATTTTTAATAATAATAATACTAATCCTTATTGAGAAAGAACACATTACACAAGATATACATTATTATCCATACAGGTTTACACAATGTTGGCATTAATTAATTTTGTATTTTTAATAACAAGTAGTTTAATTACAGGAATTCTTATCTGAACGTGACACCTCTTCAGGCTTGATTTTTTTTTTATTCTTTTTCTGGTGACCGTAATTAAATTTAAAAAAGAAAACCCTGTCGTTACTAATTAGTAATTTGTTATGCTTTTTGGAAATTTTGCTCCTAGGCGAACTTTTTTCCAAAATTGTAGATTTTATTATGGCTTAAAAAAACTAACAATTATTATGCCATTCACAAATATTAAAAAGAAATAATACTTAATAAATGTTGTTGTTGTTGTTTTTTTTAATATAAAGGGTTTTTTTTTTTTAATATTAAAGGCAGTGATGAATTTGGTAGCTCCATTTGAGATTTTCTATTTCCTCGTAGCTGCTGAGGATTTTTTTTAGTTATATTTATTTTGTTTGCAATAAGACCTAAGTTTGCTTAACATTGCAATAAATTAATATGATATATTTTTTTTCAATTAACGAGGATGCTGTACACTGAAACTTCTTTCTGTACGGGTTCGTCATACGTTTTGAACAAGATTTTTTCGCCATTTTAAGGCAATTAGTCAAAGATTAACTAACGAGCGTAGCTAAATTTAGAATTATATATAAATGGTTGATAGCTATATCTAGTGCCACATTGGCACTAAGATGAAGGCGATGAAGCGGAAAAGTTTAAAGCCAATGGAGAAGACAGGAGCACTAAATTTTTTTAAGTAACCCAGAGATTGGTGTTATACGCGATTTTATTTGATTTTGAGGAGGAGGGGGTTAGTTAATCTCCTTCGCAACGTTTAAGGGTCATACGGCTTTAGGGGATTCCGAATCACGGGTCACTACATCATCTGGATACGGAGGAAGGTCACCCATCCAACTATTATCCAAATCCAACATCGTTTAACTTTGCTGATCGATTGGGAAGCAGTGTTACAACGTGGCCTCAACGTAGTCCATGTGGTATATGCTAGCTAGCAATAGCTTCCCAAGTGGTTGATCTACCGACTGTTGATGCGTGGTTGATATCGTTGAAATGTGGTTGATCTACCGACTGTTGATGCGTGGTTGATATCGTTGAAATGTGGTTGATCTACCGACTGTTGATGCGTGGTTGATATCGTTGAAATGTGGTTGATCGACCGACTGTTGATGCATGGTTGATATCGTTGAAATGTGGTTGATATGTGTGACGGTTTACAAAATATTGATGTACTGTTGATGAAACAATATGTTGATGAAATAAAGCGCGATCATCATTTACCAAACATGTTTTCCCAAAACGCGAGAATATGCCGTTGGTCTTATATTTACTGAATAATTAATTACATCAGTACCAACCAGTCTTGGGGTCAAGTATTTACTTGTACTTGAACCCCCCCCCCCCCCCCCCTAAGTATTTCTCAAGTATTTTACATGAAATGTAAAACTTCTTCCCGCCCCATTTTAAATAGTTGATGTATACTTTCACTAGTAGTGTATAGGTAATATAGTGTATACGTTCTTTTCTGATAAAGACATAACATGTTTACTGTTGATGTAACCATGGGCCATATAAAGTATGCAATGGGCCTTGTAAAGTGTTTTTGTTTTTCTTTATTGCAAATAAAATGATTAATAAAATACATAAATTATATTTTTTATATTCATTTCTTATGCGAGAGAGTACATGTACTTGTACATTAAGTACTTGTACATTAAGTACTTGGAATTACTTGGCCAGATTTCGTGTATCAAGTATTTGTACTCGCACTTGCAAATTCTAAAAGTACTCGTTGTGCTTTACTCGTACTTAAGGAAAAGTATTTGACCCCAGTACTCAGTTTCAAATCCAGTAGTATGGGCGCAATAATGCCGAGTGGGGTAAGGGGGATAGGGGCAAGGGGTGGTGAGGGGTGCCACTAAAAATGAGCGGT
>JAJOZX010000284.1:845000-850000 GCA_023014485.1 Bathynomus jamesi
GAAGAGAAATAACGAACAAATGAAAAATGAAGTCCCCGCCCGGGAATCGAACCCAGGATCTTCCGATTGCCGGTCAGATATGCTAACCACTACACCACAGGGCACACAATAGTCAGAAGTCGTGATTCTCCTACATAGGGCAGAAACCAATGTCCTAAGAGGGCACCCTCGCAAATCGTGAATATGTACATTCAACTGCAATGACCACGCAGTATATTAATGTATAGAAACGACGTAAATATTGAGGAGCGTTCTGCACACGAGGAAGAGAAATAACGAACAAATGAAAAATGAAGTCCCCGCCCGGGAATCGAACCCAGGATCTTCCGATTGCCGGTCAGATATGCTAACCACTACACCACAGGGCACACAATAGTCAGAAGTCGTGATTCTCCTACATAGGGCAGAAACCAATGCCCTAAGAGGGACACCCTCGCAAATCGTGAATATGTACATTCAACTGCAATGACCACGCAGTATATTAATGTATAGAAACGACGTAAATATTGAGGAGCGTTCTGCACACGAGGAAGAGAAATAACGAACAAATAACCGGCAATCGGAAGATCCTGGGTTCGATTCCCGGGCGGGGACTTCATTTTTCATTTGTTTGTTATTTCTCTTCCTCGTGTGCAGAACGCTCCTCAATATTTACGTCGTTTCTATACATTAAATACTGCGTGGTCATTGCAGTTGAATGTACATATTCACGATTTGCGAGGGTGCCATCTTAGGGCATTGGTTTCTGCCCTATGTAGGAGAATCACGACTTTTGACACTATTGTGTGCCCTGTGGTGTAGTGGTTAGCATATCTGACCGGCAAGCGGAAGATCCTGGGTTCGATTCCCGGGCGGGGACTTCATTTTTCATTTGTTCGTTATTTCTCTTCCTCGTGGCAGAACGCTCCTCAATATTTACGTCGTTTCTATACATTAATATACGCGTGGTCATTGCAGTTGAATGTACATATCACGATTTGCGAGGGTGCCCTCTTAGGCATTGGTTTCTGCCCTATGTAGGAGAATCACGACTTCTGACTATTGTGTGCCCCTGTGGTGTAGGTTACCATATTGACCAGCAATCGGAAGATCCTGGGCTCGATTCCCGGGCGGGGACTTCATTTTTCATTTGTTCGTTATTTCTCTTCCTCGTGTGCAGAACGCTCCTCAATATTTACGTCGTTTCTATACATTATATACTGCGTGTCATTGCAGTTGAATGTATATATATATATGTGTGTGTGTGTATATATGTATGTATATATGTGTATATATATATGTATAAGTATATATATATGTTAAGCATATATATGTAACTGTATATATATAGTATATGTACAGTATATGTATGTAAATATGTATATGTATGTATGTATATATATATATGTATATATATTTTTTTAATTGGGTTGTTTAACCTCCTTCGCAACATGTCATATGACGGAGGGGACCTACAGCTTTACGTGGGATCCGAACCACGGGTCGCTACATAATCTGGGCGCGGAGGACGGTCATATATATGTATATGTATATGTATATATGTATATACAGGGTGTTTGAAAACTTTCTGTACAAATTGTAATGGGGGATAGGCAACACCAAGACAAACCCTTTTCGTCTATAAGTGTATGTCCGCTGACGTCACCATTCGGCGCGAGAGGGCGCCGCTGCAATTGGCTAAAAGGTGAAGTGGGCTAGACTCGCGCTTGCCGCGGGCATTCTTAAATCGGACGTAGTACGCGTAACATGGAGCGCTTCACGACTGCTGAGATGGCTGACATGCATATGGTGTATGGGGCTGCCAATGGAAACGGAAGAGCTGCTGTGAGGTTGTACCGACAGCGCTTCCCAAACAGACGTGTGCCAAACCACAAACGTTTGCGCATTTGCATCGGCGACTGCGAGAAACTGGAACATTCCATGCAAACATGCATGACACTGGTCGGGAGAGAAACGTGCGCACTCCTGACATGGAAGAAGAAATCCTACGGCGATTTGAGGACAATCCAAGCGCAAGCACGCGAGTTGTTGCACGTATCCTCGGTGTGAACCACGACCTGGTCTGGAGCATGACTCCAGATTTGAAAAAATTTACTGGAGCACAGCTCTGAATTTACTTTTTTTCCCCTTACACCACTAGATAGGTTAATGATAGTAAACTCTTGAATTGACGACATACCAATTACAAATTGTTTTAGCTAAACATAATAATACAATAATGTACAGTTTATAACTCACCTTAAGTTTATTTATTCATTGCAGCAGCAACAGTGGACGATGTTAGACCTTGCATGTAGGCATTTGTTGTGAATTTACCGCCATGTATGCTTGGCCACTGATCAATGGCTTTCTGTGTGATCATTACAGCAGATCTAGTGCCTGGAGCTGGACCCTCCTTCACAATTCTGCACAGCTTAGTCAAATGAGATGGCTTAATGGATCCTTTGTGTTCAACAATGTAACCAAGAATGGAGAATGTCCCTTCAGCTGGTGCTTCACTCCAGGCAGTTGATCCATCTTTATCAAAATGCTTTAATCTCTCTGTGATTCCTTTCCACAGCTGTTCTATATATTCTGTCAGCCAATTTATCACTGAGTCTTTTGTAAAACTACTTTCAGATCTGGTTCTGGATGGTCTAGCAACTTCAGCAACCTGGTAGTAATCAGAACGTTTCTTGATGTATTTGTAAACTTCATTTAGGATGTAATCCTCAGCTGTTAGTTCCTTTTGCTGCCCTGTGGTATCGTGCTTAAATTCAGAAACTACATCATTTGCATTTCCTCCATTAGCTAATTTGGAAATTGTTTCCATCACTCTTAACTAACAGTTTTCCCTCCTTCTTTATAAAATATATTTTCTACAAATTCTGCACTAACTGTGGTTTTTTGAGCGACTTGCAACATAATCTTTGTTACATAGGAAATCAATACATAGAACTTGGCACTAATTTCTTTCTCTTGTGGATGATCAAAAAACACACAATTTTCCACAAATCTGTCAAATTTATCAAATTCGTAATTAACCATGCGAGTATCAGATTTGAGTTTTGGTCTCTTAAAACCAATGATATTGTCAAGAACCATATTGGTATAGTCAAGGCCTGATCTCAGATTTGAAGAGTGATTCTGAATAAAGTCTAAAAGCTCACTTAGTTTACAAATTTTCTTCAATGCATCAACGTGGGCTCTGTTCACAAGATGCATTAAGTCCCATCGAAATTAGAAATTTTCTCCAAACAACTTTTTCATTTCGTTTTTAAATGGCTCGTTGTCCTTACAAAAAGCCCCATCTCCAACCATTCCAGATACCTTGGATTTAATTGCTTCTTCAGATAGCTTCAAGTGATTAGGAGACTTCAACACATCAAAAATTTCATTGGCCAAATAAACTCCTGATTTGCTGCGTACTAAATTTATCCCAGCAAGTTTTACAGTCTTATCTTCTTCACTCATAACTAATACAACTAGCATGCTTAATCCCAAAATTGTTCCAATGTCAGCTGTTATTGTTACTGAAGTTTGTTCTAAGAACCACTTTACAGTTTGTTCTTTAAGTTGATTATCTAATAGCTCACAAATTGTCTCGCACGCATGTGTGCTATGATTCAAATTTCCAACCTCACAACCTGACCTATGTAATACAGCTAGAAGTACTGGATATAGAGCCCATGCAGTGTTTGTTTTCATTATGTAGTATAAGATGTTGCCACATAAGTCTTCTATGCGTTTAGTAGTGTTCCGAGAAGATGTTTTCATCACTTCATAAACAGCAGCTCTTTGATGATGCTGAAGTTTAATTAAATGTCTCTTCAGGTGGGTTTTCAGATTTCTAAACTATCTCTCTTGATTTTCTCCTTGTTTGCATACATAGGTTAAATCTTTAACATTGAAGTAACCTTTTATGTTAGAATGTTTGTCTGAAGCACATGCTTTGGAGTCTGTGCAAGCTATGCAATATAATGTAAACATTTTATCATCAGAAGCATCATCAATATCTTCTTGATTATCATCATCTTCATCCTCAACAGCTATATCTACATCAGGCATATTAGTGTCACTATTTGCAATGTTTCCATTATATCACTTGGTACTGAAATGAATCATCAGCATGCCCTAGATCCTTCTTTTCCACCAATTTGAATGTAGATTTGATCAAATCATTGTTCAGGATTTCTTGTATTGATTTACACTTGCTTAAATGGGCTATGGAAATGTCAAATTTGTTGCTTTTTGCTTTATTAGATTTGGATGCAACATTTGAACTTGAAGGCATATTTTGACTCTTCTCTTTATTAACCACAACAGCTTGGTGAGTTTCTTTTGTTAGGCGCAAAATTGCATTCAATGTCTTCTTGATTTGGGAATTTTCAAATTCCTCTAAAACAGTTTTGTTAGTCTGATGCGCAGATTCCTCACTTACCTTTTGTTTCTTAGGTGGAGGAGAAGCACTTTCTTCAGTCTGCGAAACATCTAGTGAAAAAGTTTCATTTTCTAGATTAGCAGTTGATGAAGTTGGTTCATTTTTCTGAGGTCTAGCACTAGCACATTTTGTGAACAAACTAAATGACTGCTTTGCCGTATCTCTTTGCTGCACTTCATCCTGGTATTTCTTTACTGCAATATCTAAGCTGTGGGCCCAAACTCTGGGACCTCTTGTATTGTAACAAATATTTTTTTTGGAATTAAAATGTTCCTCCCAGTTTTGCTTCTTTGAATATTTGTTCTTGCATTGACCACAAAAGTAACCCCTTTTAACACCCTCACTTTTCTCTCCAACTTCATCAATATTAGGATCCATTATTGATTATTATTGACTACCTGAAAAAATACAAAATAAGTAAAAGTTAGTAAATATAGTATGGTAAAAGTGAGTAAAAGTAAGTAAATATAGTACAATGAAAGTAAGTAAAAGTAAGTGCTTTAAACTTAGTAAAAGTAAGGAAGAGTAAGTAAAAGTAGGTAAGTTAAAGTAAGTAAAAGTAAGTTTAAACTTAACTAAA
>JAJOZX010000284.1:855000-927500 GCA_023014485.1 Bathynomus jamesi
GTAAACACTCGAAATTCAATGGCGCACTCTTTGTAGTTCATCTAAAACGCTGCTACACAATTTACAATCAATTAATCATTCAATTCGATCAAATTTATTCTATGTATTTGCATTCCCTTCACTGTAAGCTTTATTTGTGACTTTTATCATTTATTGGCTCGTTGAAATTAAAGGAAGACAAATCGCTCTCCTAATTTCCTTATCAATGACATTATTCTGATTGAAATACAGATGGTGACTTCAGTCAAGCGAACAACTCTTTATCTAACCCAATTACATTTATTACATTGCCCATCGTCTCGGTCACTATATACTTTTTTTATGCAGTAAGGCGGAGCCAAGGGTGAATGCCCGCGAAAACGTCCCACTCCCCCACCAATAGGAGAAGAAGAAGAGAGCCAAAATCAAGGTCCAAGGTTTTTCGAGATGCTTGGACACTCTGGATTTGAAAGATTGGAGGTCATAAATGGGTGAAAGATGGATTGAGGAAGATTGTTCCAGAGTTCACCTGGTTGAGTTGATGAAAGATTGAAAATACCGATTAACTCTTGCTTTAGAGAGTTGGATAGAAAAGGAATGACAATGTGTCGAAAGTCTGGTACTGCGTGCTCTCCTTAAAGGAGGAGGCATGCAGTTAGAGTTCAGTATAATGCGATAGTAGAGAGAGAGTGAGGCAGCATTGCGGCGAAGAGAGAGGAATTGAAGAGAGTCAGTAAGAGGGGGGGAATTGATGAGACGAAAAGCCTTTGATTCCTCCCGTTCAAGTAGAACGGGAGGTTTTCTCTGCCCCAATCAGATATAGTAGAAAGATCAGAGGTCAGGTGTATCTTAGCCGTCCCACGTGAAGCATGGAGTGACTGTTGAGAAGACTGTTTTGTAAAGCGGGTGGAGAAGTGAAGAGTGGAATCATCGGCGTTGGAGTGGATAGGCTAGGAAGTACGACTTAATAAATCATTGATAAATAAAAGGGAAAGAGTGTGAGATAGGACAGAACCCTGAAGGAACACCACTATTAATTGCTTTAGAAGAACAGTGGCCAGCTAGAATTGCAGCTATAGATCGGCCAGAAAGTAAATCAGAGATGAAGGGCCTTGAAGGCACATATAGAAGGATGGAAACCGAAGGAGAGCAGTTTGGAAATTAAAGATATGTGCCAGACTCTATCAAAAGCTTGTACATCTAGCGTAATAGCAAAAGTTTGACCGAAATCCCGAAAGGAGGATGACCAAGAGTCAGAGAGATACGCAAGAGGAGAAACGATATAAGTGGTCCATGCAAATAAAGAACAAATCTGATCACTTTGAGCACTCTTTTGTCTTCTCAGATGAATCAACATTCCAGCAGTTTGCTTCAGGAGGATGGATCTAGGTATGGAGTACCTGTGGCGATATTTGCAAACCCAAATTGGCGCAACCCAATGTGAAATTCGGTGGTTGTGCTGTTTGGGTGTGGACATACATTTGACACTGAAAAAACTTACCTTGTGTTCGTAGAGGGACGTCTTAATTTACAACTTCACTTATACATTTTAGCCAAGAACCTTCTGTCTTTGTTTCCGAATGGAAACTTCATCTGGAATACATCATTATTCAAGAGGACGGTGCCACATGTCATTCCTTCAGGAGGGTGTTCATTTTATTCTGCCTTTCAAGCTATATATATATATACACACACACACACATATATATATATATATATAGCTTGAAAGGCAGACTAAGAAAGAAAATCAGTTAATACAGTCAGTCATGCGAGGTGTTTAGTTTGGCTTTTTCCTTCACCTGAGGGTTCATCCAGGTTAAAAATAATGAAAATGTTATGAGACCCTATGGACCAGATTGGAAACAAGCTGCGCGATCATAATGTCTATGAGACCTTTAGCTGACCTGAGAGTTTAGCCAGGTTAAAGATGTTAGCGATGTTATGAGACCCTAGGGAGAAGAACGGCTCCATACATTGTTCATCTGGCTCCTCCGGAGTGCGTCTGTGGCTGAGGATTACTACCTATGATTTTTTAATTCCAGGATAAAGTTGCTAGATGCTTCTTTTTTACTTTTTAAAACTCAGCTGACTCAATACTCTGATAAACAGATGGTGGTTCGTTAAACTTATTATTTTTTTTTGAGTTTTAAACTTATTTCTGTTCGAACTTCTTGCGTAAATTTGTAAATAAAAAGAGGTGTGATTTGTGAAATTGTTTGAACTTGTATACATTTATGGGAGCATGAAAGAGAAACAGAGAGAGAGAGAGAGAGAGAGAGAGAGAGAGAGAGAGAGAGAGAGAGAGTGTTTGTGATTTTATATTCTGCGTTCGCTTTATAATTATAGTTATTATTTAGGATACTGTACTTATAAAGTATTTGCGCTGTATTGAGTGTCTATTTTTTTTACATTCGTGAATTTGGATTTGTAAATAAATGGAATAGAGAGTTATTTATTTTTGTAATTTTATTTTTCAAAAGTATATTTTGTAAATTTTTAATTATAGTTTTGTACATTTAATTCAAATACTTATTTATATTTTTCCAAAGCTTGTTTTAATTATTTTACGTTTAATAAAAGTGAATGCAATTTTTTTTTTTTTGTAAATTTATTTATAAATAATTCATTTTAATGTAAATTTTCGTGAAACCAACTTCATTCGAGTTTCTGGTATGAAGACAAAATTCACATTTAATTTTCCTGTCATGCTTCACCTAAAGTGGGCGGGGAAGGGTCCTTATATATATATATATATATATATATATATATATATATATATATATATATATATTGTGGACTACGGATCACCAATTTGATGTGGCCAAGAAAGTAGGCTTACTATAATTAATGAATTATATTGAAGTGAATAATTAGGGGTCACCAGTTTGGAAATACAACCCAAACAAACAATATTTAATAAGGAGAGAAAAATTACTTTGTTTTGTGTTTAATTAAAAAAATAAATGAATTATCTTTTTACAGTGATTAAACAATTCTATAACGGTATTTATAGTGATTAACAATTCTATAACTGTACTTATACTATGTTACAGATGACTGATTATTAGCAATAAGAAATAGTTATACAGTCTAATTGTTAAGTAAGTATACTAATTTCGGTAGGCTAATGAGATATGCAGCGATGAATACAGAATAAGTAATTAAACCAATAAAAACTGAAATAATGAAAGTACTGTATGGTACAGTAAATGGATTAGGTCAGTAAAAATGAAATGCATAAAGGAGCAAATAAACAATCGGATACAAAATAAGTTATATGAATGAACAAGATGATAAGGTGATACACAACGACGGTAATGGAACAACACTTGAATAGGCCTACTGCGGTCTTAACGGGAGAGTTAGTTTGAACGGTATTGAAGACACTTTTTAGGGCTTACGCGATTAGGCACGGGAGAGTTAGTTTGAACGGTATTCAAGACACTTTTAGGGCCTACGCGATTAGGCAGAGTTTGTGGACTTTTCAGCTTTGAATCCTGAATAGTCTAGCACGACGTAACAAGACACTGTAAGCCGAGCGAGGGCCTACAAGAGGATTACCGACCTGCGATTTCGACGGAGATAACTATGAAGGCTGAAGAAACCTACGTGAAGGTTTACCGTTCTGCGTTTCGACGTGGATAACTCTGAAGACTGACGAGAGCCTACGTGAAGGTTGACCGTATTGCGTTTCGGCGTAGATAGCTCTGAAGACGTGTTGGCCTACCGGCAGGAGGATATGCTGAAGGCCCGTTGATGGACTTGTTGAACGGGCGCCGATCGAATTGTGGTGACGAATGAGTGAAGCCAGTGCCAGAAGGATGACGCCGGTAGAGTGGTGTTTGCTTCCGGCGGGATGATATTGTAGGTCGCCTCAAGTGTTGATTCGCTTCGTGTATGGTTGATGTGTTGCTTGAGGGACTGAGGCCGGCTGACGTCGAAGCGGCGCTACGTGAAAGGGAAGATTCACGAGGAGTAACGAGCAGAGTGAGGGTGATTTTTAGTGAACTCTGGCATATATAGGCTCGTAAGACGTTAACTTTTCGCGGGCCTTTTTGGAAAAAACAAGCATCCTTTTGTTTCTCTCTCCTTGAAAACCACGTGTGTTTTTTCGATTTCTCTATGATTCCCAGATGTTTGCGAACGGCGAGGAAAGGAATTTCTCTGATTGGTCTCTACATATATATTGAATGGTCATGAATATATTTCAGGGAGAAGTGGGCGTCCTGCGTGAATGAGTGTATATGTACATATAGGTATGCGAATACAGTATTTCGCACTCACGCACGCACGCACGCACGCACACACCTGTGGGAACTTTTACTTTGTTTAGTTTTGTTTGTTTTCTAGCAAGTGGGCGAAGTCTAGATGAAATATATATAGATATATATGACACACACACACACACACACACACAGGTGTTTAGCAAACATTTTGGCCATTACATACCTGTTTAAGTTTGCATTGATGACGATGTATTCCCATATGGGTTATTTACCCAGCGAAATCGGTGCTTAATTTTTTGATCAGAAAAACTGACTTTTTCAGTCATTTCAGCCAGTCAAACCGACTTTCTCAGTCATTTCAGCCAGTCAAATGAGCTTTACGTGGCTTTATTGGCTTCAATTCTCGCAGTCTGTCTTTCTGGCTCTAGGCTCGGGTGAGGAATGTTGTGTTCTGTCATTTCTTTCTAATGTACTTCTTATTTTTAAATGCCAATTTTTTGCCTTTGTAAAATATCTTATTTTAAACTCAAGTTCTATTTTAAGCTAGATAACATTCTTTGGGTAATTTTCTATTTTTCTCTTTTATTCTAAATTATCATAAAACCAAAAATGCCAAGTGGGCTGTGGAGTTGTGGTTTGTGAGTGTTTGGAGGTCATGGTGGTGATTTTGGGTGTATGGGGGAATATGGGCGATTTAATGCGCTGGACATTAATGAGAGTTGAAATAAGTTGACAGCGATGAGGAATGTTAGGTAACCTCTAAACTTCATACTTTATTTATTACTTCGTAATTTATATTATATATATATATATATATACAGGGTGGGCCGTAAGTTTCCATACATAGGAAAAATAAACATTTTTTTATGGACAACCATTTTTATTTATATAATATGCTCTACATGGTTGCCATTGTTTTGAAAACACATTTCAATACGTGTTCCCCACTGTTGATGAACACGCATTAGCACAGTTGACGTTATGCTTGTAATGGCGTTGGTGATACGTTCCTTTAGATGATTTATGTCTCGTATCTTTTCCTGATACACCATGGCCTTCAAGTGCCCCCAAAGATAGAAATCAAGGGGGGTGAGATCTGGGGATCTGGGAGGCCACTCCACAGGACCACGCCGACCAATCCAAGCATCCGGAAACTGCTGATCCAAATACCGACGCACGTGAAGACCATAATGAGGTGGAGCTCCATCTTGCTGGAAGTAAACTGGGAAGTTACCTTCCTCGTTTAGCAGGGATGGGAAAATCTCTTCTTGCAACATGTTAAGATACCTTTCGGCATTAAGATTTCCACTGACAAAAATTGGTCCAATAATTCTGTCACCCCATATCCCGGCCCACACCATCACTTACCGGCACCTTCTTGCATCTTCGTCGGACTCAGCCAGTTAGGGTTAGCATTACTCCAATAACGTATGTTTTGCCGATTAACCTCTCCATTGACGTAAAAATTTGCTTCATCAGTAAACAAGATCTTACGTCAAACGCATATTCTTAGGGTATCTGAAACATAAAAACAAACGTTTAATTTTTCCTATGTATGGAAACTTACGGCCCACCCTGTATATATATATATATATATATATATATATATATATATATATATATATAACAAATTGAATAATTTTTAACGTAAAAAATCATTTTTCCTATCTTTCTTTTGGGGATTAAAAAGCTATTAACGAATTAAAAACACTAATGGGACCCTTGAGAGATTAAATAGATTAGATGATTTGGATCCCACGTAAAGTTGCAGATCCCCTCCGTCACATGACCATTTTGACCATTACGAAGGAAACTATACGACCACAAACGTTTTTAGTTGTCTTAAATAATGTCAGCTTCAACTTTGGACCTGAACCCAAACATTGCTCGAGTTATGGAAGAGAAATAAAGATGCTGCGTTTGGTTTTGATGGTATTACTTCACTGGAAGATGGAGTCACTTTAAAACTTACGAAGAAATACACACCCACTCAAAATATTTTGCAGAAACGATACAAAAATAAAATTTCCTAAAAACTCTATGCCAAAACTAACAATTAATTATTTCTTTTGACATTTTTTAATCTTTTCGACAAAAATTAATACAATTTAAAAAAAAACCAAACGCACAAAAAATAACTAATTATTAGTTTTTGCATGTTTACCTTTTTTTAATTTAATTTTATTTTCGGTGATTTATTTTCCGTAATTGTAGCTAAATGGACTGTTTTTATTACGACCGAAACAGCGACGCATCAGTAAACGTATCCAAATGCTATCAGAAAAGAAAAATTTTGTCCACAATTATTATATAAAAATCTAAATGAAATTAAAAAGCAGAATTTCCTTTAAAAAAACAAAAATTTGAGAGATTAAATTGAAGTAGAACACAAATAGAGTCGGTTTCAAAAAACATTCCTTCGGGATATTTTTTTATTTATTTTTTTTTAAAAGGCCCAAATCCTCTTGGATTTTATTATGTAATGCAAATATATAGAAAGTCAAACGTCCTTTTTTTAATTTTTTACTAAAAATAAATACGATGTTTCGTATGAAAGTTTCCAGATAGATATATAACATCTATCGTCGGTGTTTAGGAACTTTTTGACCAAGCCTCGTTAACGTATGAAACTATTTTATAATAAAATAAAATATAGGCTATTAGATGAAAAAATAAATAAAAAAAAATAGTGGCTAGTTATATTTCCCACCTTAGTCCGAATGCAGTATGAGGCTCATCGTCTTTCTTCTCGATAAGAATTCCAAAACTAAGTTACTCTTATTTCATTGGCAAATGAACTTAAACCAATATATATATTGTAGTTTATTTTTTAGTCTCTAAATGTACGTTAACATTGGTTTTGCTCCCGCCCGAATTGTTCATTCTGAAGAAGGTCAAGCTTGTCACTCCACTTTCGTCAGTAGTTCATAAAATAATGCGATTTTCTCCCCTTTTTATGGACAAAAATTGTTAAAATTGTGAATATTTGGTTTTTGAGTTGAAAATAAAATGGATAATCCAGGAAAGGTTGGATTAATTTATTTATTTATTTTTTTAGTTTGATATTCAGCGGATTTTTTCCCGCTATCCCTCTCGATAGAAAACAAACTAGAACTAGCGCTATTCTAGCATGCATACCATTTTTAGACACCCTTTTAATAGTACTAACAATGAAAAAAAGGATTAAAATGTTATCCCAGCCAAAGATGAAGATCGTGAAGCGTAATTTAAAAAATGAGATTAAATAAATAGAAGCGATGAAATTCAGTGAAGAAACCTTAAAGAGGTCGCCGCAGTGTGCGGGGGGGGGGGGCTCCCATTCTGTCAATGTAAAATCAAACGCGACTCGAGTCGTCATGACCCAAATCGTTAGTCGTGAGTCGCGAGACGATCCTGTGTGCGGCCGGTCTAAGAGTCGCAAATGACGAGTACAGAAATGATTGAATGTTTATTGTTTATTTAACAGTTAAATTAAATCTTTACCTTAATAGAGCGTCGCTTGGGCTTCATTGGTTAGGGCGTTGTTCGGCAGTGCTGAGACTCGGCTGAGTTGTAGGTTCGAACTCCGATTCTGCTTAGATCTGGGTGGTTGTTTTTTCTGTATCTTACGTCGCAACGAAGCGGCGGCGGCCGGCCACCCCACTTTAATTGACCCCTGCTAAGGTAGCCCAAGCACCGGCCCCTACCTCTCGCTTCCTTAGGGGGGGGGTAAATAAAGAGAGGTAAGAAGTAAAGGCTAAATCGAAGGAAGTTGGGAGGCTTTTTCAAAGTCAGAACTTTTGGATGAGGAGCAAAATTCTCGAAAGATCCAGAAAGGAATTGATCTGGATTGGAAAGTGTTTCGTAGCAAATGTTTGAACCTCCCCAAATAAAGACGATGGAAAATAACGCTAACCTAACCCGGCATAATCTATTCATACACAACCCGACTTATATATCTAATCTTTATTTGAAATAGTTTACTATTAGAAATTTCGGATCACCTGATGATCAGGGCCCCCAGCCTCAATTACCAAGTGATATCTTCGTTAAAACTAACGAAAATATCACGACTTAACCCAACCAATCGTCAAGAGCGTACAGTTGACCTAACCGGGCATTCAATTTAATTTATTATTATATTTGATACTGTAAAGCGAAAAACAAGAATACCTGGGGGCCCTGATCTTCAGGTGATCCGAAATTTCTTTGACATTACAATAGAATAAAATATATACGGATACCGAAGACTTTTCCCTTTTAGGCCTGCCGCACATGGGATCGTCTTGCGATTCACGACTTGGGGGCGTGACGGCTCGAGTCGTGAGTCCTACAGTCCTACAATCGTGACTCAGTCGTGAGTCGCCTTATTTGACTTGGCTTCTAGAAGCGTAATATTCCATTCTCACAGTGAAAAAAAAAATGCTGCGAAACGCCTTCGTGCTTATATATTGATGAAAAAAAATTTATTAACATTCTATTAACATTATGAATTGTCCAATCAGGGATCAGAAAAGTGTTAGAGATTGTTAAATTGTCCAATCAGGGATAAACAAAAGTCAGTTACAGATTATGAATTTGGGGGGAGGGGCATGTTTCATTTCTTCTGAAAGCTACCCAATTAGGAAGGAATCTATTTTACACCTGAGAGTATTCTAATTAATGGAAAATTTAGCACCAAAGCTTGCCTCACTTGACAAAAGCTCAGGCACTATCCGCGTTGACAACCAACGTCCCTGGCAGTTCATTGTGTAACAGTAACACTGGTGATAATAATCTGGAAGGTAGCATAATGAGCTAATTATGGAATAATAATCCGTGGTAATAAGCTCAATATATTACTGTAATTATGTACAGATCGTCAACAAACATACAATTTCTAAAAAGCATAAAAAAAAAAAATACGAATTGGTAACATTTGTGTTGCTTTTTATATATTTTTATTTTTATTCACTAATAAAACCTCAAAAAGAAAACTCAGTGATTATCAATTAGTATTTTGTTATGATTTTACAAATTTTAGATATTTAGGCGAACTTATTTCCCGAAATTGTACCATGGATGCTAAAATTGCCGTCTATTCCAATTCATAGTATATCATTTTGTTTAGCGGATTTTATCGCTTTGGTATTGCTGTGTCGAACTATAAGGAACGATGGGCCCTGCATTGCACCTGCGTAAAGGGGTGGTACTTTGGTCGGGCACAGAAGGGGAGTTCGAAACTTGTTCGATACACTGAAAGCTCATCCGTTAACATAAATTGTTGAGGAAAAAATAAATTTGTAGCTGGACTAAAAATCCATGCGGGTCTGGAGGTGTTCCAAAGACCGAAGTAACTCCATGTTTTAAAGAGTTGTATCTGGAAAGGACTCGAGTTTTAGTGCCTTCCCATATATATATATATATATATATATATATATATAATATATATATATATATATATATATATAGTAGTAGTAGTGTGACGTCACGGTTTGGGCGGCTCTCTACATCGTACGTTTGGCAGTGAGAGTTACCTAAGACTACATACCACACATTCCTAACTTTTTATAATGTTAATTGCCTGCGTTTGTCTATGTTTATTTTCTCAGTTTCTCTTTCAACTTAACAACAATGCTTTATACTCCATTCTACCTCTTTGGCTTTGTATTGTATGTTGAGAAAGAGAGTGCATTTGAGTCAGGTTGGAAATGGTTGGCAGTTGCATGGGTAGATTCATTCAATTTCATACATACTTCGGTGGAGCGCTCAACTCTGAAGCGGTGAGCCATTGGGCACTGAGGCATTAAATAGCAAGTTGAATGGCTTCCTCGCCTTTGAAGCAAATTCACATCCGCGGAGCCCCGAATTGCTGGTTTAAGAATGTTCCACCACGAGTACGGAACTGCCCTTGCATTGCGGGCAAAGAGAGAGAGGAAACACTTTTCTCACATCTTAATGCTTCCTGATGATGGGCATTGTTCGTACCAACCGTCTTAGCTTTAAAAAGAAAAAAAATGATCATTCAGACACAATACGCCAACCATATTTCATGGTAAAGGAAGTTTACCCCAATTGACGTAATTGATGCACTCCTTCGGCTTTAATTGTAATCGTACATTTAAGAGCTTCATTCATTAGCTGTTAACGTCGTTTAAAGGGCATCTATGTATATATGTATGAGTTATAGAGAAGCCTTCAGTACTGGAGACATACGCAAGCACTTAATAATGGACTGGAGAATGAATTTAACACGTATTCAAGAATGACTTTCGCCATTCATTTAATAGGTGAATTTTTTAGCATTTAGACGAAGCAGGTCCAATTCATTGACCGGAGGCCCATTCAGAGGAGGAGAATATGTAGTAGTATGGAGGTTGGAGGTGCGTGTGACGCTGCTCACTCTTGTTTAGCGACGGTGGTAATCTCGCTCTGCAAATGGAGATTTGACAACCGTGCGCGAAACTCATGCCCGCAGTAATTATTCATTAAAATAATGATAACTAGACGCGCTCGCTTCGCTCATACCCTTAGATCGATTAGTTCTTCCTACCTCCTTAGTTTGACATTCTGAACGGTTGTAATCAATAACCCCCCCCCCCCCCAGCAAAAATAGGTATTGATGTGGGTACGCATTCCTTTTACCGCATTCTGGGTTTACTGTTGGGTATTTCTTTTCTTTTTTATGTAAAAAAAAAAATGATGTAAATTAATTTCAAATAGGTATGTGAATTCTGCAGTGAGTCAACTAATTCTTTGGTGTTGGATTCTCCGACTCGACCATAAAATTGGTCATATAATTGCTTTTCTCCTCAGTTACGAAAGGGAAAATAACTTAACTTTTTACGCACAAATTCTTAGTTTTAAATTAAAAAATGTAGCGTGTAATCTTTAACCCTTTCGTGTCTCAGGGGGGGGGGCTCTCCTCATTACTGAATCAAATCGTCTGACGTTAGCGAGAATAAAATCGGTAAAGTTACACTGTTCCCCTTTTTATTTCCCCTTTAGAAATAAAAGGGGAAATACTTACATTATCTTGAAAACAAACTAATAATTTTATTGATGAATTAAATAACATTGCTTTTGATGGGGTTGTTAAAGCAGCTTTGCTACATCTAAGGTCATATAACGGAGGGGACCTACACCTTTATGCGGGATCCGACCAATCTACGGGTCTTTACATCACCTGGACATAGGGTCTCCCATCCAACTACTAACCAAACCCAATGTCGTTTAACTTTGCTGATCGACGGGAAGCGGTGTTGCGACAATGGCCACAATCTAACCAGAACCACGATGATGCTGATAATGGTAATTAGAGTAGTTTGAATAATAGGCTGCGCATTAGTTGGCCTGAGCGCTGTGCCAGTTTCTGGCCCTCTTCATTATTACGTTCTTTTCAGAAACTGCTTTGGTAAACCTTCAGTAATTATTATTGAAAATGAAAATGAATGAAAATGAAAAGGTTTATTGGCAGACTATAGTCCATATGACAAATATTATTAATACAATGACAGTTCATACACTAAGGATAAAAATATATACAATTGATTAGAAATAATACTGCACTGTCGAAGTTAAGTGGAGCTACAGACAGACGTTTTCGTACCAAGAAGTCCATAGCTTAGAGGATAAATGGCAGGACTCGTGGATAGCTTGGATGATCGGGTTGGTTGATTTTTTAATTCTTTGCATTAGACTGTGTTGAGCACGTCTTGTTACCTCCGGGAAGCTCGGAACATTGCGGGTTGCAAACATTTGCGAAGCTGAGCATCTCGGGGGTAATTTATGTAAGAGTCTAAACGACCTGTTGTACAGCAAATTTAGGGTTCTGCCAGAACCTTTTTTATAATTCACCCAGAGTTGCTGACCGTATATATTACTGCAGAAAGTACGAAAGAGTGTGTCTTTAGCTTCACTTGTACAGAAACGAAAGTTCCTTATGGTCATATTCGCTTTAGCACACAGGCTTCGAGATTGTTTTCTTATATCCGAGTCATCACTCAAGGAGCAATAACCGTAGATTATCGTCTTTTTGTTTTGTCCGAAACTGCCGAAAATGTCCAGTATACAGGATGCTTCAAAATTTTTTGCCACTTATATGGCGTTAATACGTCATTGCTTACCATCGCTTTGTGTTTTTTTTTTGTTTATGTAAGTGTGTGTTTATTTGCTTGTTTTTTAATAATAATGTGTTTTTCAGGGATTGGGGGAGTGATTAATGAGTGAACCCCATTCAGTAGAAATGGCTACAAAGTTTACATTAGAGGAGCAACGCAGAAATCTGCGTTTCTCTAATATAAACCTTATAAATATTTTTACTGCGTTGCTCTAATGTGAACTTTGTAGCCATTACTGAATGGGGTTCACTCATTAATCACCCCCCAATCCCTGAAAAACACATTATTATTAAAAAACAAGCAAATAAATACACAAATATTTACATAAACACCTCCCCCACCAAAATTATAAGTGGTAAGTAATGACGTATTAGCGCCATATAAGTGGTAAAAATTTTTTGAAGTACCCTGTATAAAAAAAAACTGAGTCCACATCCGAACCAAACCGTTTGACAAATTTAAAGTTGAATCCAAACCACTTTTTAAGAAAATTAAGGGTATGATGAGGACATAGTTATTTAAATTATAATACGCCCCAATTCTCCTTACCCATAAACTTAAGGTTTAACTAGATTGTAAAGAAAAGTATACTCTCATTATAGTGTGCATAACACTATAAAGTAATAGGGCTGCAATTAAATTTATCTCAGACCAAAAAAATGTTAAATAAACACACGTCATAATCAGATATGAACAAAGTGTCTCGCCCCGAAAAGGCTTTTAAGTTGTGACCCAAATTGTGCTTGGAAAATGTCCCATTAGATTGTAGTGTTTTTTTTTTATTTATTATCGCTAGATGAATTTTGTTTTGTATATGCGTAGTTTAGTATTAGATAGTGCATAAGTTGGCCGTAAATTATAAATAGATAAAGTAAAATGATTGGATCACCCGAAGATCAGGGCTCCCAGCCTTCTTTAGTTAGCCTTGTAAGGCTAACTAACGAAAATATCACGACTTAACCTAACCAATCGTCAAGGGCGTACAGTTGACCTAACGATTGGTTAGGTTAAGTCGTGATATTTTTGTTAGCCTTATAAGACTGACTAACGAAGGCTGGGGGCCCTGATCTTCAGGCGATCCAAATAATTACGTCCGGCTTTAGGCGGACAGTCCGCCTTTTGAGCACTGTCCTTTGGGTGCCCATTTCCAAATTTTCAAAAAGGAGGACTGCGTATGTGGCCGTACGTTAACATATATATATGTTAACGTACGGCCACATACGCAGTGTCCTCCTTTTTAAATGGCCACTTTACTTATGCACTATCGCTAGGATTAATATTATATCTGTTATTTTGAATTGTGAAATCAGTCTGCAAATGCCATACAGTAATACAGTATTGGAAATTTAACGTAGACCAGAGGAAAGCCCTAATCCTAAGATTGTAGGACCTTTTCCGGAAAAGTTAGAAAATTGCGAAAATCTTTCCTTATATTTGAAGTTAAGTGGTGGTTGAAGTTTAAAGTGAAATTTCCTTCATAATTTGCAGAATTTGGGAAAAGGGGTTGATGTCCATACTTTTCAGTTGAGAGTAAAGACACGGATAAGTCTATGCCCCTCACGGTTTAGGCCTAGTTAGGCTATTAGGCTAGGTTCTACAAAATATGAATAGTTTTAAGTCTACAGTCAACCCGAGAGGTTCCAAATTCATTTGAGGTGCGGGCTTTAATACAACATGTAGGCCTCTTTATGTAATTGTAAACAGAATGAGCCTGTTATAGTAGTTGTGTTACTCGTCTACATTTTGGTATCGCATATTTGTACTTATGGAGCATATTTTTAAAAGGAATATTTATAATATCTTCAAATTCCTCTTCATTGATATTTGTGGTCCACTTTCAGATTAATACATGTAAATGTTAAATAACATTAATACATGTAAATCAGTAAATGTTAAATAACATTAATACATGTAAATGTTAAATAACATTAATACATGTAAATGTTAAATAACATTAATACATGTAAATGTTAAACTTGTCTCTACTGGCAAAAGCGAGAATTCCATATAGTAAAACCAAATTATTATTTGGAAGGCTTAATACTAAAATCTTTAAATAATTTGGTAGAATCACAGTTTAGCGTCGTAAATTTTTTATTTTTTCAAAATAAACGAACCAACCAAAAATAAACGTCACTCCAATACTTTCATATTACTTGTTTATGCTAATAAGGTTAATTGAACGCCCGGTTAGGTCAACTGTCAGCTTTTGACGATTGGTTAGGTTAAGTCGTGATATTTTCGTTAAAACTAACGAAAATATCACGACTTAACCAATCGTCAAGGGCGTACAGTTGACCTAACCCGGCATTCAATTTAATTTATTATTATATTTGGTAGTGTAAAGCAAAAAATAAGAATACATGGGGGCCCTGATCTTCAGGTGATCCGATCCTTCTCTTAGTTTTTATTCCTTGATGGAGTAGTGGTTGGAATCTAACGTAAAGCTGTAGGTCTCTTCCGTCACGTGCCCTTAGATTTTGCGAAGGAGGTTAAACTATTTCCAAACGTTATTATTTAGGCAGTTAAAAGTAGCTTTCCTGATGGGCCTATTCTCGGTACCTTTACAAAATGATTCGATAAAATCCTAGGTACTTTCCTGTTATCTCGGACCCCAGACGTTTTGCCAGTTGCCAGACTTCAATTTTGACACAGAATATTTTCGTTAAAACTAAATATTACGACTTAGCCTAACTCTACCAACTAATTAGGTTAATTGAATACCCGGTTAGGTAAACTGTACGCCCTTGATAACACTGGTATGCATATGAAATTTTTTTGTCTGCTGTGAGGGTTTTTTCAACTCATATTATATAATTCGACCATGCTGAATTCGAAAATGACATTGGTTTTCCTCAATCAGGTCAGGTTTTTTCTCTATTGGCCATTTATTATAAGTCCAATTTTATCCCCAAATTTATTGATTTTTTTAGCTTAAACACTGTAGATACGAGTAATATTATAAGAACACTCGTGAAAAATGAAAACATTGTGTGAATAAATACTTTTATTCATACAATGAACATGGAAAAAAGTTTATTGAGGAAGGAATGAAGTTTTTTTGGCTTTCCGTCTGTGTTTTTCTTTGGGCACGTCTCGCTTCAAACACCAGCAATAGTCCGCCAGCATATTGATATCCCAGTTTCCCTGGTACCTCTCTCCCATTATTTTGATATCTTGGTGAAATCATTCACCCTGTTCCTCACTATAATCCCCGCAATTTTCAGGAAAATAGTCCAAGTGGGACCACAAAAAGTGCATTTTTATGGACCTGCGCGACCCATGAGCTTTGAAAGCTTCCATCAAGTTTTCGACAACGGACTCGTATTCTGGACTTCTACGCTTGCCAAGAAAATCAGTGACAACTGATTTGAATGCTTGCCGGGCATTCTTCTCAGTTGGAGTCATTGCGTTTTCGAACTGAGTATCCTTGATCAAAGTTCGAATTTGAGGACCATCAAAAACCCCAGCATTTAGTTTAGCATCAGATATATGAGGAAATTTACTCTCGAGATATCGGAATGCTGAACCCTCCTTATTCATTGATTTGATGAAATTTTTCATCAAGCCCAGCTTAATATGAAGTGGTGGGAGCAAAATTTTGTTGGTGGTACAAGGGGCACTGAAACGACATTATGCGACCCAGGTTCAAAATTCTCTCTGGATGCCCATTCACGCTGTGCATAGTGCTTCTCATCCGCTCGGCTATCCCATTTGCAGAGGAAACATGGGTATTTCGTGTATCCCCCTTGCATTCCCAATAAATGCCACAATCTGAAAAAAAATGAAAATATTTAAAGAATTTAGAGAATTTGTTCTATCAGATAAAAAAATCTATGCATTGGACTGTATCACTTCTGTGGGGAAGTTAAGTGTTCTTATACGCTCTCAAATAACCTTTGGAAAAACAACATAGTCAATAGCAATAGTTTACTTATGATATTAGTATTACCTTCAAATCTCCACAGATCCTCCAGTTATGTTGGTCGTATACGAGAGCATCCAGTAAAATTTTCATGTTATCGTAGCTCTCAGTAAGTTGTACGGAATGTGCTACAGGGACTGATGCAACCCTATTCCCAATGTTGAGAAGTACTGCTTTCAAACTTCGTTTAGACGAGTCTATAAATAGCCTCCATTCTGATGCGTTATATGGCAGGCCCAAGGATTCGATTAGCCCCTCAACATTGCAGCAGTACACTAAGGAAGAGGTATTATCGTGCACTGCAAAAAACTTGCGGAATTCTTCCTCTCGTTTCCTATACCAGGAGAATGTTGTTCCCGGAGCCAGCAAGTTGTCCTCTCGAAGTCGTGAGCCCAAGATCTCGGCAGCTAATTTGGAAAGTCCTAAATCCCTGGTAAGATCATTAAGTTTGCCTGGTTGAGAGGCCTCGGCTCATTTGAAGCGGTATTTTGAGGTATATACGACTGGGACTGGTCATTGGCATTGGTCATTGATTCATCATCAGAATCATCGAAGTCCAGGGTTTGAGGTGGGTCGGGTATTGGAATTCCAGGACCATGGGGTACAGGTCTCATAGCAGAAGGAATGTCAGGGTATACAACAATGTGTTTATTCTTCTTGTTAACTCCTGAAAATAGAAACACAGAAACATGGATATAAAACTTGCATATGAAATAGAAGAAGCATTCAGACGGTGGCGGCTCGTGAGGGAAGGCTGCGGTCTGTAAGATATGAAATAGGTTGATGGAGTCTGTATATTTTCTTTCTTTTTCATTCATATTGTCCCTTCGGGGACAATATGAATGAAAAAGAAAGAAAATATACAATCATTGTATATGTAAATGTAACTTGTATAACAATATGTATGTGTAAATGTATTTTCTATAACAATATGTAAATGTATGATTACCATTATGGTGAATATTATGCTATATATGGTGAATATTACATTATGGTGAATATTATGTCAAGTTTCATACGAGGATTTCAAAATATTTAAGAAAAATAAATTTATAAGCCCACCTTGGAGGTTTGTCATGCAGAAATAGCAATCTGTCACGTGATCCTTTCCTTCTCTCCAAATCATGGGAATTCCAAAGGCAAAGATTTCGCTCTGCCTTTGCTCCATCTTCTCAAATTTTCAATGCACGTCTTGCAGCACATATGAGGGGCGAAATTTTTGTCCTGGTCCCCTAGCTTAATTCCAAAGTATGCTCTATACATTGTCTTCACAAATTTAGTGATTTGGACTGGTTATTTGGCATGGTAACCGTTCCACATATGTAGCAGAATCTATTGGGATCATTTTTACACGCTCTATTCATTATGAAATATTTTATCTATATGCCTGAAAAGTAAAAAAAGATATATACAAGTGAAACAAGTGATGATAGATGTTACTGTTCCAATTCCGCTTTGACAAAATCACGAAAAATTCTATTTTACTTATGAGGCCATAGCCGGATAACCTGAGCTGATTGAGAAAAACGGATTGCAGATTCGAAATCAGCAGGAAAAACTATAAGAATCACTTACAAAACCCTTGACAGCAAAATTGATGCATACCAGTGTAATTGGTTAGGTTAAGTCGTGATATTTTCGTTAGTTTTATCGAAAATATTGTCAAAATTGAAGTCTGGCAAAAGTCTTGGGGTCCGGGATAACAGGAAAGTACAAAACGCTATTTTAATACAGTAAATTAAAGATGGCTGGAAGACCACGTGCACGTTCAGCAATTGTCGATCAACATCGAATATTACTATACTGTTAGGTCAACTGAATGCCCGGTTAGGTCAACTGTACGCCCTTGATGATTGGTTAAGTCGTGATATTTTCGTAGTTTAAACTAAAATATCACAACCTAACCGATCGTCAAGGGCGTACAGTTAACCTAACCGGGCAGTCAATAAACTAAATCCCAAACCTAGATTAATACGATAAATTAAAAAATTATTCCAGAAACATTTATTTTCATTAATTAAACCGTATATACTATTTTATAGTATGTAATATATATATATATATATATATATATATATATATATATACACACACTATTTTGATAGTATACATAATATTGCTAAATAAGTTTTTTTTTTTATTTAATTTACCGTATTAGAATAGGATTTGGATCACCTGAAGATCAGTGCCCCCAGCCTTCTTTAGTTAGCTTCATAAGGCTAACGAAAATATCACGACCTAACTTCGTTAGTTAGCCTTATAAGCCTAACTAAAGAAGGCTTGGGGCCCTGATCTTCAGGTGATCCTAGGATTTTACCAATGATTCATGCGCCTATAGTTGTCTCATCTTGAGATTCATTGGTGGATCCCTTTTGTAGAAGTTTTGGTGTTCTTCAAGTCTCTCCTCAATCGAGAGAAACAGATTTTTTTTTTTAGAAAAATTCACTCGTAAAAATTGAGAAAAACTAAATCAAATTCTTTTTAGATTGTAAATGATTATTTTGAGGTAAAGTTTTACTCGCGGAGTCGGTTAAAATATTAACACGAACCCCAGATTCAACCCAGATGGGACCCTACCCATGCAGCTTTAATGCAAATAGGTTTAATATAGCTTACTCGTATGTAGCCCTAAGGAAAATTCTTAAACAGGGTTGCCACCTTTTCCATATATTTTAAACGGACAGTCCCTTATTTCACAAAATTGTCCCGTGTCTTGCGCAGAATGTCTCGGGATATGATGTGTCCCATAAATGAAGAACATTCATTAAGTGAAAAGCTATAATGAATAACTCTAAAATCAAATGATTGATTTTTGTTATCCTTTTGAGGACTGAGCTGTTAAGTAGAACCGACTTAATTTGTCCCTGTTATAGTTAACTATAAATAGGTTTAATACGTTACATAACATTATCCGTGGTGGACAGCGACCGTGATTCAATGAGTAACAGTTTCTAAGGCCGGCCGCCACAGGATCGTCTGGCGACTTGAATCGTCACGACCCAAGTCGTCAGTCGTGAGCCGCAAGACGATCCTGCGTGCTGTCGGCCTTAATCTGACCTGATTTATTATTATTTAGTATTTATAACTTTGGGGGATGCTTCAGAATTGAATATTAAAAACGAAATTATCTAAAAATAAAAAAATAAAAAATAAAAAAAAATTTCCAGGTGTGTTTGAACTTGGTAATTCTTTCTTTGACTTCCATTATTATTATTATATGAAGGACGTCAGGAAATACCTTCACGATTTTAATTTTAGTATATAACTATATACTTAACCTTAACATGTGTCGTAATTTCTTTGGAATTCTTAAAATAGGTTTTTGAGAGATCATCCTCACGTGTTTTTGGAACATTAATTTTATCCGCATGTTTATGTCGTGGCATGACGGGAGAACAATCTTCCCATCGAATAGCGAAGTTAACCCTCTATGGACAGAATTTTCTGTAGGGTTAAGTTATAAATGCGTGTATATGAATGGTTAGAAATTTGTAACAGTTGTCCATATAGGGTTAAGCGACATTGTGTCTGGAGAGTAATCGGATAGACCGCAGTGGTTTTCAAACTTTTCAAACAAAGAACCCTTTCAAAATTTCAACATACGTCGAGAAACCCGCTATAAAATAACCTTATTTTTACACGCAATTCTAATAAACTCTGTTGGTTTGTATTATAAGGCCAAACCGCCTCAGTTCAGTTTGAACCATCATAGTTGACATGTTTTTTATATTCTGCCTATTATTCATTGAGGGAAAAACGGCTAGATGAACGAAGCAGTCAGGCTTAGTTAGTTTTTAAGGTAGCGGTCAGTCGTGTAAAATAAAAAACGATTTAAAATATTCAGATTTCCAATTCAAAACTAGGGTAGTTCGAAAACTGAAATTTCCATCATTACCAAATAATTTTGAGGGAACCCCTGAAGACCTCTCGTGGAACCCCCAGCGTCCCGTGGAACACGGTTTGAAAACCACTGGGATAGGAGACGCCTTCCGCGTCCAGGTTATGTAGAGACTCTTAGATGGTTCGGATCTCGCGTAAAGCTGTAGTTCCCCTTCGTCATACGACTTTTGTCGGTACGAAAGAGATTAAAGACCCCCTCCCCCCAAAGTATTATTATTACACATTCATTCAATATTTTACAAGACAGTCCTAAGAGTAGTTGATGTATTGTCGAATAGGTTCGACCTGTTTTTAATTAATTTTTTCCATTAAGTCCATTTGTTCCGTTACTTTTTCCGTTACTAAGTCCAGTAACGTTTTTTATTTGATTAGAAAATAATTCAACGGATTCATCACAAGTTTGGCACTTTGGCACTCGCATGATTTTTTTTTTTGGTTTATTATATATATATCACAAATAATTGCGTGGCACAGCGCTCAGGGCAGACGAACGCAATCCATTGTGCTAATTCACATATTATTTTTACCAGCATCATCGGGAGTCGAACCCCTAAACCTCATTGTCTTCACTTCTCGCTTATAGGAAAACGATGTTATCCACTAAGTCACTACGGACGTTGGTATCTGTGAGGAAAAAGTTAGGGGAGATAAGAGAAAAGCGAAGGAAGCTTCTTATTTGGGAAAAAAATAACTGATTGAGCCGATTCACACTCACTGTACAGGATAGCCACAAAGTCCTTTTGCATTAAAAATAAGGGCAACATGCAGATATGCTGTAATTTCACTGCAGAGGGACTTTGTGACTACTCTGTATTACACACACACGCACACAAAGAAAAATAATAGCGTATAGTCCTAGTCCCTTGATTAGCTTTGAGAGGTGCTTCAATTAGTACGGTGAGTGCACTTTTCAGCTCAGCATTTTTGTTTTAAGTGCTATCCATTTAGCATCGTGCTCATTACAGGAAAATAAAAATGGCTTAAGTTAAGAAGAGAGAGACTCTTAAAGTATAAAGTAATTTCATATCGAGGATGTATATTTGTCTAAAATGTTAATTTTGTTATACTAAATACGCGAAATCGAAATGCTACTAATTCGAAATCGCGATAATGCGGACCTCGCGAAAGGAGGTTTTGACCCCTCAACCCCAGGACTGCAGCCCCACCGATCCTGCAGTGGCTGGTTACGTTAAGATTTGTAGCAGACATCTAATCCAATCCATTAGATCGGAAAAAAAGTATTTTTTTCGAAAATGCTTTTTAAATCTTCCACCTATCTCGTAAGGTTAGTTGGTTAGTTATAAAATATATATATATCTCTCTCTCTCTCTCTCTCTCTCTCTCTCTCTCTCTCTCTCTTCTCTCTCTCTTCTCTCTCTCGAGGCGACTGATTTGGAAAAGGACTTGGGTGTGCTAATTAGCGGCGACCTTAAGTTCACGAAACAGTGTGTAGAGGTGGAAAAGAAAGCCCAGAAGCTGTTGGGTTATATCAGGAGGCAATTTCAGTTTCGGAACAAGGAGATTGTGCTCTCTCTGTACAATTCCCTCATTCGACCGCACCTGGAGTATGCTGTGCAGTTCTGTTCGCCCACCCTCATGAAAGATATTGAGAGGCTGGAGCGAGTGCGGGCGAGGGCCACAGAGTTAATCCCTTCCATTAGGCATATGGGCTACAATCGACGCTTACGCGCCCTGAACTTGTTTTCGCTGGAAACTCGGAGGCTGCGCGGTCAACTGATCGAGGTTTTCAAGCTCTTACGCGGGTTCAACGATGTCGATTTTAGAAGCGTGTTTAGTTTAAATGATAACCCAACTCGTAACAGTGGTTGGAAGTTGGATTTGAAGCGGTTTAGGACTAGTGTGTGTGGGAATTACTTTACGTATAAGCTCTGTGACACGTGGAACAGGTTACCTTCAGAAGTTGTGAACAGTTCCTCTGTGGATCACCTCAACAAAAAGTTAGACCAAATCTTGCGCACTATTTGAGGGTATAGAAAATTTTCCCTGGCACCCGTTGCCATTGGTACCTCATCGGTATGGGCCGCAAGGCCTTTTGAGGTACTTCTTTTCCTTGTAACTCTCTCAAGATTATCTGTTGTTATTAACAAAATGATTATATGTTAATAGTTTTTAATCTCTAATTTTTAAACCGAACTGAAAACAAAATATTTAATGAATATTTTTTAAAAAATAATTTTAGATTTTAAAACCAAGATGCTGTAGTAAGTAAATGAACGGAACTTTGTAATGGTTTCATGACGGAGGTAATGCAGTACTTTCCTACAGTTTAAAGCAAAACGAACCCACGTGTTACTTTTCACTAAAAACTTACGACATTGATCTTTCTTATTGATTCGTTTTGTTATAGGTTTTAAATTTAGTTTTGTTTGATTTAAATCGTATCGTTTTATTACCTTCATGAATATCGTGGTGCTCTTTTATAGGATTTATCGGATCACCTGAAGATCAGGGCCCCCAGCCTTCGTTAGTTAGCCTTATAAGGCTAACTACCTAACGAAAATATCACGACTTAACCAGTCGTTAGGTCAACTGTACGCCCTTGACGATTGGTTAGGTTTAAGTCGTGATGTTTTGGTTAGTTAGCCTTAAATAACGCTAAGTAACGAAGGCTGGGGCCCTGATCTTCAGGTGATCCGATTTACCTCCTGCAGTGAAGATAATCATTATTATTATATTAATACTTAAAATTTATTAAATATGTGTAATTTAAAATAATTAAGTTACTTTTATACTGCGGTGGTATGCAGCGAGCACCGGCCCGCGAACGGCTGTCATGTGGCCCGCCGGCTTGGTTCGACTATACTCGTGATTTTTTTTAAAAATGTATTTAGAAAATTGATCTTTCAAGATTATAAAAATGGCCACTAAACCGTTTTCAAACTATAACAATTAAATTCTACAAAATTAATTAATTAATAATTGAAAAATGTTGTCTACATTACATCACAACGAAACAAATATTTGAGAAAAAAGCTCGAGTCCTAGAATCTCGTTCCAAAGTACAGTGTGTCCATACATTACACTGGGCAACACGTATTTTATTGAATGATATCTGACACTTGATTCTAGGTAATTTGGGTGCGCTGAATACGAATTTCAATTCGGTTTGGCTCTATCAGGTCCTGATTCTTGTCGACAGCCTATGTGCCATTTTCCAGATTTTTCAAATTAGGACTAAAAAATTAAGTCGTGTTAAATTTTTTTTTCAAGTTTCATGAATACAAGCAGTTCAAACTACAGTAAAATTACATTATAACGATAGAAATGACTTAAAATAAAAAAACAAACAGATATGAAGCTTTCACTGTGGCAAAAATTTTCTTTTGTAAGACTTTCTAGCGTATTTGCTTGTGATGGCAGGTCTCTTTTCAAGCACCAGCAGTAATCAGCCATCATGTGGGAATCCCAGCGGCCTTGGTACCGTTCCTCCATAATTTTGATATCTTGGTGGAATCTCTCCCCTTGTTCGTCACTTACATCACCTAAATTACTTGGAAATTGGTCAAGATGGCTATTCAAAAAATGCATTTTTATGCTCATATTGCAACCTAACTCTTTGTAGTCCCTTAAAAGTTTTTTTACGATTTCTTCGTAGTTATCTGCCCTATAATTGCCTAAAAAGTTTTCTATCAAGTCCACGAATGAGAACCAGCCATTTTTTTCGCGTTCATTCATGACATTAGGAAAATTGCTGTCTTTAATCATTGTTCTTATTTGTGGACCGTCGAAAATTCCCGCCTTGATTTTTTCATAACTTAAACTTGGAAATTTTGAAGTTATGTATTTGAAACACTCGCCGTTCGTATCTAAAGCTTTTACATATTGTTTAATGAGGCCTATTTTTATATGCAGAGGAGGAAATATGATTTTATCTCTGCTCACTAAAGGTGGATTAATTACGTTTTTTTCTCCGACAGTAAGTGATGTTCGTGCTGGCCAGATTTGTTTGAAATAATGTTCTTCCTTGGCTCTGCTGTCCCATAAGCAAAGGAAGCAGGGATATTTAGTATACCCTCCTTGTTGTCCTAGCAGAAAATTAACCATTTTTAAGTCAACACATATGATCCACTCGTGCTCCCTATATTTGATAAGATTTAAAACCTTTTCTATATGTTCATACTTTTCTTTTAATTTTGTTGAGTGCCCAATCGGTATCGAGCCGTATAGATTGCCATTATGCAACAACACACACTTAAGACTTCTTTTCGAACTGTCTAAAAACAAGCGCCAATCATTTGCATCGTAAGACTCAACCCCCATCTTCTTAACAAACCAACTATGTCGCAGCAATATACTAAACTATCCTCTGTTCTAAAATATTTAACAAGTTCTTCTCTTTTCTGTAAAATGAAATGTATGTGTTTGAAGTAAGCAAGTTTTTCTCTTTAAGTCTTGAAGCTAAAATTTCCGCAGCCTTTTTTGGCAAATTTAGATCCCTTACAAGATCATTCAACTCGGCCTGGTTAAACTTTTGCGGATCGTTTTGACTTTCAAATACGCTGGGGTCAAAATCGGTGTCTGACTCCTCAAAGTGCATAACAATATTTTCAGGAACATCTTCAACTAATTCTTGAGTTGGCAGACCCTTAAATTTTGGAATGGGGATCTCATTGAATGTAGCACAGGTCGTATCGCGGTGTCGAAATTTGGGTACTCGATACAATGTTTATTTTTCTTAGTGAAGCCCGAAGTCTTGACAAAGCAAAGGTAGCAATCGGTCTCGTGGTTAGTAGGCTCTCGCCACACCTGATATGGAAAAAAAATTGTAAAGCGTTAACAAAAGCGACGAGAGACTTGTTTTTATGAATTTTATCAAAAGTTATCACCCAAACATTTAACATTTATGTGTGTTTCAACCTTATGCAATATTTGAGATTTTATAAACATTTTCTGTAAATTTTTGTTTATGTACCTAAGTTACAATTACATTTAGGTAAGTTACAGTATACTAGTGATTAAATTACGTAGTTTTATGAAATCATAAACTTACCATCGGAACTCCAAAAGGTATTTTTGAATCCGAACCCTTCGTCCAATGTCGCAGTCTTTCAATGCATATAGTGCAGGCTTTATGTGGAGCCCACGATTTATCTTGGTCCCCCAGTTTTATGCCAAAATAAGCTAAGTAAGCTCTTTTTACGAAGTCAGTTATATTTGCTCGTTGATGTGGAAGTGTAAAATTTCCACATATATAACAGAAGGAATCAGGGTTGTTTTTGCATTTGAACTTTCTAGTGCTTGATGACATATTGCTTGATTGTTCTGCCAATTTGTAAAGGTATTTAAAGCCCTTAATTCATATAAATTTAAGAAAATCTGAAATATAAACACAAAAATTAGTTTAAATAGATACTTATTATGAAATAGGTACTTACAATCTATGAAATTAAACTAGAAACACGGATGAGTAGGTACAATATAAATTACGTCTAATTAAATCAACTATATTAAATCACGATGACAAAATTACTCACTAAATCATATGCCAATTCAAAATTATGTTAATGCCCAAACTTAATTAACTAACTCGACTGACTGACTGACTGATTGAATTGACTGATTAACTCTGGAAACGAGTCGCTTTTATATATTTTAGTTGTCCCTCTAGAATACTCTACAGAGAACAGGAACGCTCGAGAAAATTTAGAATTCTATGATATTTTTAGCTTAATTTACTAATATTAAAATGGGTTAAAAATGACAAAATTAAAAATATTTTTAGGGTGTTACATAAAAATATACATAATACAACAATACCATAACAATAGGTACAAATACCTAGATAAAAACCTAGTTGCATAATGTGTAACTGCAAAAAGACTTAGCGAGTATTGAGAAAAAAACCTTTTTATGAATACGACGAAAGAGGAGGGGTGTTGAGCAAAATCAGGACCTGATAGAGCAAAACCGAGTAAACGTTCGTGCTCAGCGCACCCAAATTACCTAGAACTAACTGTCAAATCTAATTCAATAGACAAAAAGTTGAAATTTGTTCCCCAGTGTTATCTTTACAAATTCAAACCGTAAAAGTTTGAATTTATAAAGTTAATAATTTATGGACACCACCCTGTTGAAAATATTGTGAAAATACGGTTCCATATTTGGGCCCAAATCTACCCTACGGTTTTTTATTAAATAAACTGCATAAGTATTATGTAACTTATTAAAGATAAATACCCTTTAATAAATTACATAATCGCCAGGAGTTTGGCCGTCCACCACCCACTCCGCTCATAATACGGCCAGCGTTTGAATCTAGTTGCCGACCACTATTTTACAGCATGTATTAACAATTTCTGAAGTTCTTGATTTTGAATTCCAAACAGAATTCTTTTCAAGAAGGATTCAAATGTGGTACACCACAAATTCATAGAAACCACAGTTACGTCTTAATGGCCTCTGTGAATCCACTAATATTTAGTGAAGATCAAGTCTGATTTGGTTGGTTGGTTAATTCTTTTAATGTCCTTTGCCCAGCTGACGACACTGAAACAGGAAGTCTGATTTAGGCAACTCTTACAAATATATGAAAGAACTAAAGCAGGAGAAAACGAAACTAACGGAATTTAGCGAACACTAAAGGAACCTTTGGATGGAGGTTAAACAGTTTAAAAATCACCGCTATTTTGTGATGATGTTTTCAATGAGCGCTTTAGTAACCATTAAAGTCATACTCGCGTGATTTCGAGTTCAATCAGTTTGGATTGAACATCGTAAGATAAGAGAAATTTTAAGTTTTCTATTTGTTAGTCGTATTTACATTTCTCTTTCTTATTTTTATGGCCCCACCAAATAAATTTGGAGGGGGCTGTACTGGATTGTATTTGTCCATTCGTCACGCTTTCGTGTCGGCGCCATAACTTTTGAACCGATAAATATAAGTTGATGAAACTTCGTGCATCATCACAAGATGATGTGCCATGAGCAAGAATCAGGTTCCTGCGTCAAAGTTCAAGGTCACAAATGGAGGTCAAGGGCCATAGGGAACCTTTGCCTGTCCTCGCCATAACTTTTGAACTGCTTAACATAAATTGATGAAACTTCATATACGTATGTATCATCACAAGACGATGTGTTGCGAACGAGAATTAGATCTTTGCAAAGGTCAAGGTCACAAATATAGGCGGAGGCATTGATGTCGTTCCGACATAGTTCTTGCTTACCCTAAACATTTACATTTTGTTTTCATTTGTAACGACAAAGGTTATCCGAACCATGTAAAGGTCGATACATCAGCTGAATGCAGAAGACGGTCTACCATAAAATTACTACCCACACCCAACGTCGCTTAGCCTCGTTGATCTAATGGGAAGAGGTGTTACCAGTTGGCCACAACATAGCCCCCACTGATGAGGATAGTCGATAGTTAATGGTTCAAAATAAAACTTATTTCGCTAATAGACTACAATCCTTATTGACCGTATGAAAAACACAAACTTGCAGTGCATCTTGCTCCTGATTAATCATGCACCTGGACCTATAAAGCCAGGAGTGTCTGCAGTACAAACTAACGGCAAACACGTGTAAAGGGATTATAAATTTGACTATTCATTGAATTATGGCAACACAAAGCAGTGTTGCTTCCACTGATGATAAACCACGTACGGAAGTCTCGTTAGTATGTTGACCCTCTATTTACTTGTCAGTGATACTGCGAGCTGCTCGTACTCCTGACTGAGTGTTATGGGTTTGGCGATGTTTTGTGTTAAACAGTGGAATCTTTCCTATAACTTGAACTTAATCTGTTGACATGTCTTGAACGGTGATATATATATATATTATATATATATAAAATGGGATGAATTTCGTAATTAAACACGTGAAATGAATGAATGACGCAAACCCACAAAGAAAAAAAAAATTATTCCAAGGTCTTTCGTGTATACCTCGTCAGGGAATCGAGGTGTATTGCTGAATACGCAAAAGGCCTTCAAATAATTTTTTTCTTTGTGGGTTTGCACTATATTATAATATATATATATATGTTAAACAGACCGTGCATGGAACAAGGAACTCTTCTGGGAAATTACATCCACTATAGTTCAAATAAGTAATGATAAATGACAAATACTAGTTTTTTCTTTTCATGATGGAAAGCCCAACGTGGGCACCAGGATACTCTTTGCGAGTAACCCGGTACCCACGTTGGGCTTTCCATCATGAAAAAGAAAAAACTATAGTATTTGTCATTTATCATTACTTATTCGAACTACTGTATAGTGGTAATTTCCCAGAAGAGTTCCTTGTTCCATGCACGGTCTGTGTTTAACATGTTTCTCAGGAGTTGTGTGTATATATGTGTATATATATATGTATTATGTGTATATATATATGTATATATGTGTGTATATATGTGTGTATATATGTGTATATATGTGTGTAATATATGTATATATGTGTGTATATATATATATGTATATGTGTGTATATTATATATGTATGTGTGTTGTATATATATATATGTATGTGTGTATATATATATATATATATATAATATATATATATATATATATATATATATAATAATAACTTTCAGTGAATTATTTTTAACGAGTGTGGTTTATCCCCAGGGTTCTTTGGTCGGTGGGGGGAAGGGAGCGTGGAGCGGGAGATGTGGTTTCCGAGGGGAAACAGTGCGCTCCTCCTGTGCCGCATCTCACGCCTCCAGACAATCCTCGAGAGCCAGCGGTCGGCGGCTAACATCACTTGGCTCAAGGATGACCTTCCCCTCGATAACAAGAGAGCCTTCATCACCCCCAAGGGACACCTTAACATCACCAAGGTAAGCGGATACCCGCAGAATACGAATACTCTCGTGCCCTTCATTTTTTCCATAAGGACACTGAATTGGTAGACGAGTTTATTTTTAATCGAGGTACCACGGGATCAAACGCAGGAAATACTCTGGAAGCGAATTTCAGACATTAAAAGTTCGCACTATAAACGAATGCTGAAATGCAGCATTTCCACATCGCGTGGTTGGCTTGGTGGAAAAGCCATACGCATTCCCAAATACTCTGGTTTATCTGAGTAAATGCGAAGGGAAGGTACTAATGACTGAAGTTCTCGAACCACCTGATGGGGGAAATATTTATAGAGAAGAGTGATGTGACATTTCGTGGTAGGGAAAGTGGTGAGAAGTTATCGTTTATGGTTTTATTGGCTCTCATTTTAATTGCTTTTTTTGGATTGAATCGAGATAACGAAGGGCAAACTCCGCTCACAGATGAGAGCAATATTCCAGCTGAGAGCGCGCTTGGTTTTTATAAATACTGTGATTGCCAAATGTTTGTCTCTGAAGTAACGCTTGGCCCTACGTGAAAGGCCAAGCTTTTTGGAAGCTGTGTTAACTAAAGCTTTTATAAATGCGGTTCATGATAAGTTACTGGTGAGAGCAACCCCCAAAATCTCCGTGCTCGGAGAAATTGGTACAATGGTTCCATTAAATATGTTGGATGGAGGTTGATTGGTTGGTTCTGTTGGTGAAGATATATTTTTTCTTTAGATGCCTTGAAAGAAACCATATCAGATCCCACTCTGCTACCGCAACAAGGACAGAATTTAAGATGTTAAAAGTGTGTCGCCTCTCGTGTTTTGAATATTGGCTGCACTGGAGAACGCTTAAGAGTTTACGAATTAAAGAACTATGAAGGGCTGAGTCGTCCCCATAGGAACGGATGAGTTTGGATGTGGCAGAGAAAAGTACCTCGAGTACATTTCGACGAATGGTCGTTAATATTGGTTCAATTTCCGCAGTTAGTTCGTCGTAGGGGCCGCGCCTCCCCCGAAACGGATGAGGGCGTCTACCGCTGTCTACTGGTGCTAACCAAGAGCGTGAAGTTCATGGTGTCAGCTCCGCCAATTACTCTACACGTGGCAGGTAGGTGCTGGAAGTCGCTGTGGGCGTTCACGGGGTAGAATGTTGGAAAACAAACTTGGCGTTTATTCTCGTCTAAATACACACACACACACACACACACACACACACACTTCGTGGCAACATTTGGAGTGTCGCGATAAATGTAAACGTTGATATTAAAATATTTAGATCAATGGGCTAGGAACTTTTTGGGGATCACCTGAAGATCAGGGCCCCATGTATTCTTGTTTTTTGCTTTACACTACCAAATATAATAATAAATTGAATGCCCGGTTAGGTCAACTGTACGCCCTTGACGATTGGTTAGGTTAAGTCATGATATTTTCGTTAGTATTAACGAAGATATCATTTGGTAATTGAGGCTGGGGGCCCTGATCTTCAGGTGATCCCTTTTTTCTTCCAAGGAAAGATTAAGATCATTAAAATTAACATTTAATAATCTTACGACTTATAATAATAAATATGGATCTGGATATGAGTTATAATAAATATGAATCATCGGTGCTACTGTAGTATGCGGTCTACCTACGATTCGGCGGTCTACCTTTTAATTATAGCTTCTTATCTTCTTATTATTTTATTATTAGGTTAATTGTACGCCCTTGACGATTGGTTAGGTTAAGTCGTGATATTTTCGTTAAAACTAACGAAAATATCACGACTTAACCTAACCAATCATCAAGGGCGTACTGTAGTATGCGGTCCACCGTTAAGTATGCGGTAGTAGTATGTTTAACTTCTTTAATAATTCCTTAATTGTGTAAATTAAATTATAATTCCTTTCAATTCATTTTCAATTCCTTTTAAATATTTTGAACGGTAGACCGCATACTACAGTAGAAACTTAACGGTAGACCGCATACTACAGTAGCACCGAATCATCTTTATTCAATATTAACAGTGTGTACAAGGTCAATAAGTGATGAAGACATAATTATTTATTAATTTTGCTTGGTATTATTATTATTATATTAATTTACTATATTTACAAACATATTTTCTTTTATAAATAAAAAATTGAGTGAGTAGCTTACATCCCATCACTTATTTTCCCCTTTTTGCTTAACCCACGGCAGATCCCGACCCCCACTATGGGAACGTACGTGTGTGTGTGTGTGTGTCCCGGAAGGAAATTACTTTGAAAATTTATTTACCGAGCGAGTGTGGTTTTTAGATTAAAATTAGCATTTAAGCCTATTGGTTGTTATTCTTGTTTACTCGAGAGCAGTTTTCTCCATTGGACTACTCCTCTTTCATTTGTATTCCACCTCCCTCCCCCAATATCTTCGAAGGGGGTGGAATTAACTCTTATTGACTCGTAGTAGTTGGATGGGTTACTGGCCTCCGCATCCAGATGATGTAGCGACCCGTGGTTCGGATCTCGAGAAAATTATAGGTTTCCTCCGTCGTGTAACTTTAGCTGTTACGAAAGAGACGAAACCACCCTAAAAACACGCACTACGATGTCCCAACATCCTCTCAGACCGAACGCTTTAAGCCGTCATCTATTTATTCGCGGGTCCGGACAAAAGCCCCCTGGACAAATTGCTGGGTAGGGCAAGTCATGTGTCACATCTAATCTGAAAAGATCAGAAGATATTTAGGTGAAATAACCAATATTAACCGGTTATGTTAATTGAATGCCCGGTTATGTTAATTGAATGCCCGGTTAGGTCAAACTGTACGGTGCTACTGTAGTATGCGGTCTACCTACGATTGGTTAGGTTTAATCATGATATTTTCGTTAAAACTAACGAAAATATCATGACTAAACCTAACCAATCGTCAAGGGCGATTGACAGTGGGATGTAAACAAACAATTAGTAAACAAGATAAGAAGCTATAATTAAAAGGTAGACCGCCGAATCGTAGGTAGACCGCATACTACAGTAGCACCAACTGTACGCCCGGTTAGGTCAAACTGTACGCCCTTGATGATTGGTTAGGTTAAGTTGTGATATTTTCGTTAGTTTAAACGAAAATGACGAGAGCCAAAATACATAAACTATAAACATAAACATAAACTGTAAATAATAAAGAATAAAAATAATGATTAAAAAAAATTCTTATTTTTCCAAGGGGGCTTTTGTCCTACACTCATTTATTCGTCAGTGATACCGTATCAAAGCGATCATTCTGGAAAGGATGTTCACATTTTTTTTTTTTTTCTTCATATAAACGTCATCACTCGTGTTTATATTAAAACAAAACAAAAACATAAATTAAAATCGGTTAAGTTTTTCTCTCATTCATTATAAAAATATGACTTCCGAAGTAGCTGCAATGTAAATGAGATTAAGGTTATTAAATTTTTAAGATAAAATTTTGGAGCAAGTGTGGTTTACGTCCCCCTGTGGTTCCTAGTGTAGTTTACGTTCCCCTACATTATCCTAGTGTAGATTGCTTTCCCCAACTTTGTCCGCGTATAGGGTACCTAATCAAATAAAACGTTAAAACTAACGAAAATATTACGACTTAACCTAACCTAACCTTTCGTCTATATATATATATATATATATATATATATATATATATATATATATATATATATATATTATATTTTGACGAGATTGGTTAGGTTAAGTCGTAATATTTTCGTTAGTTTTAACGTTTTATTTGATGGATTAATTTAAAAAATGTCTCCTAATGATCCTAGTGTAGTTTACGTTCCCCAACTTTGACTTAATGTAGTTTGTGTCCCCTTTTGCTCAGGCGGACGTAAACTACACATGCTCCAAAATTTTAAGTGAAAGATAAATTAACTAGCCTAGTTCACGAGTAACGTTAAAAATTATCAATGAAAAATTTCAGTTTCAAGATTTGTGAAATGGCGTGTGGCTTGGTCAAGAATATTATGAGTAATAAAAGGGCATGCGAATGATTTTGATTTCATTATAACATCATAAACGCCACATTAGAATATTTTGAGTTCATCTTAAGTGAACTTATGAAAATAAGCCTAATTATTGACAAAGCTACATGTGCCTACCTACGGTCTAAGAAATAGGCTATATATGTAGCCTAATTTAAGCCTAAATATTACATAGCCTAATTTAAGCCTAAATATTACATAGCCTAAGCCATAAGCATATAATGTTGCCAGGAATGAAATAACATTAAATTTTTGTTTTTTAAAAACTAAATTTGGTAAATATTTAGTTTCACGAAGACCAGTTCTTGACAAAGTCGAAATGTGTTACAAAGATCCTGATTGGCCGAAATTTGTCACGTAGGAAATAACTAACCAATCTGAAACGGCCCACCTAACCAAGCCTAATCAGGTCTCCGCGAAACTTAATATTAGCTCTAAATTTATCAAATAAAACCCAAATCCTAAAATAAATCAATTCTGAATGCTTTGTTCGTAAACAAAAATAACCATAAATCAGCCGATTTGCATTCTGTTCGATGACGGGTTTCGATACCGTATCAAAGCAATGAAAGGCACTCATGATTGTAATGAAAGAATAACGTCTTTAACACACACTTTGATTAAAGTATAAACATGAGAGGAAATGTAATTTAATTAATAGGAGAGAGAGAGAGAGAGAGAGAGAGAGAGAGAGAGTTTTGTATCTGAAAGAATTGTGTATTGATTTATTTAAATACATTTTTTGGTGTTAACTTTTAATCAGAGTTTTTAACTTAATCGGAAATGGATATATGTCACATTTAAACACAATATTAGTTTATTCCATAGCTACCTACACCTTTTGAGCAAAGTGTAACTATATATACAGGGTGTCCCTAAAAAAAAAAAGTCTGTACGCAGTGGAAATTACAATAATTAATTAAATTATCTTGTACTTTTCCGTTATTACCTCCCCCCCAAATGGTAAGTTTTTACTATATTAATACAATATGCTCATTAATATATTTTTAGAAATTTATTATAGACATTTACTCTATTAATAAAATGCCCATTTATATATTTTTAGACATTTATTATGGACACAATAAAAAATGTCCTCCACTGTCAATCGCCTTTGACGATTGGTTAGGTTTAGTCGTGATATTTTCATTAAAACTAACGAAAATATTACGACTTAACCTAACCAATCGTCAAATATATATATATATATATATATATATATATATACATACATATACACACACACAAACTCAGAATGGTCCCCTGAGAAACTTATATGTTAAACACAGACCGTGCATGGAACAAGGAACTCTTCCGGGAAATTACATCCACTATAGTTCGAATAAGTAATGATAAATGACAAATACTATAGATTTTTCTTTTCTATGATGGAAAGCCCAACGTGGGCACCGGGTTACTCGCAAAGAGGCCCCAAAATATAGCTTCCTTCACCAGCTATCTACCAAGATATCTGCAAAGCAGGATCCTATCTGCTTTGCAGATAGCTGGTGAGGGGAGCTATATTTTGGGGCCTCTTTGCGAGTAATCCGGTGCCCACGTTGGGCTTTCCATCATGAAAAAAAAATCTATAGTATTTGTCATTTATCATTACTTATTCGAACTATAGTGGATGTAATTTCCCGGAAGAGTTCCTTGTTCCATGCACGGTCTGTGTTTAACATATATAGGATGAATTTCACAATTAAACACGTGAAATGAATGAATGATTTTTTTTTTGTGGGTTTACATCATTATATATATATACTAGTGGAGAACCCGCCCTTCGTGCGGGTGGCAAAAATATCCCAGCCGACGGTGGGATATTTTCGAAGACTGTTATTAGTTAGGTTAATTGAATGCCCGGTTAGGTTAATTGTACGCCCTTGACGATTGGTTAGGTTAAGTCGTGATATTTTGGTTAAAGCTAACGAAAATATCACGACTTAACCTAACCAATCGTCAAGGGCGTATAGTATAAATAATCTTCCTCTCTTTTCGAGCGTGACCGACTGACAGACATTCCTGGGTGTTTATATTAATAATAATATAGGATCACCCGAAGATCAGGGCCCCCAAACTTCGTTAGTTAGCCTTAGTTAGCCTTATAAGGCTAACTAAAAACAAAAATATCACGACTTAACCTAACCAATCGTTAGGTCAACCGTACGTCCTTGACGATTGGTTAGGTTAAGTCGTGATATTTTCGTTAGTTAACCTTATAAGGCTAACTAACGAAGGCTGGGGGCCCTGATATTGAGGTGATTCTTTTTATATATACATATATATAATTATATATACACGCAAAACAACGAAAATATCACGGCTAAACCTAACCCATCGTCAAGGGCGATTAACATTGGGGCCTTATTAAAATTGTGGGAGTTAAACGGAAAAGTACCCATTACATTAAAGTACTTTGAACGAAATTAATAATATTTTGAAAATTTCTGATATGGTTTGATAAATATAGATTTTCCATCGGGTTACAAGTTTAAACGTATTTTTCATTGGCTAACGGACTTTTTGGACATTTTATACGATATAATATTAATGATGTATAGGTAGGCTGACCATATTTCCTTGAGACAAAAACGGGACATTGGGATGGCAAAAAAGGGACGGGGGTTATGTAATATTCTGTATTCATGAAAAAGTAAGTACATAAACCTGGACAAAATTGACATTTTTATTAAAACGATGGGACGGCCAGGAAATATTAAAAAAACGGTACTGTCCCGTTCAAAACGGTACGTATGGTCAGCCTATGTATAGGGTATAAGATTTCAGACAGCCGCGGATGCAGATGCCAAACTTTGACATTCGTGTGGATGCAGATGCGGATGTTCTTGCCTAAATTTGTCAGCTTGATAATATGATAGTTTAAATTCACGCTTAATTTATTAATTGACTTTCGATTTTTGGTTAGTTATAGATATTAGATATTATTATTTTGTAATTATAATTTTTTTTACATACACTCTTTTCTTGGACGAGTTTTCGCCACACAACTGCGTGTTACCAGGATGCGGGACGGGGACCCAACTCGTCTCGCATCCCACCAACCACTTTCCCCAACCACCACCCTTTGGAAAGTAGTGTGTTTATGACATTGTTATGTATTGTAGCATGAATAATTAATTATACAAATACACAACAGACATCGCCACTTGCATTAAAGATCAAATGAAGGGTGCGCAAGTTTCAGTATTTGAACTGAATGAGGGGCAAATTGTGCTTCAAAAATAGCAATTTAGTAAATAGTACACATCCGCATCCCTGGTGCGGATGTTGAATTTTATGCGGATGTGACGTGCATCACTAGTGTGTGTGTGTGTATATATATATATATAATTTAATTTAATAATATTAACTATAATAGAATAAATATGAGGTTTTTACATTTATTATTAAATTAGATTATGAAATTTAATACTTTTATTATTAATTAAACATTTTTTTGTGTTTATATAAAAGGAATATCTTTTAGAAGTATCATGTTAAATATGAATGTACAATTCGGGAAAAAAATTCGTCTAAAAACGTAACATTTATAAAAATATATACACAAAAAGTTACTAATTGGGAATATTCAGTTTTTCTTCATATATTTTTTGTTATGCTTTTTTGGTGCACGATAATAAAATGTAAAAAAAAAAAACCAATTGGTAATTTTTTTTTTCAGAATTTTATTTTTGTAGGCGAACTATTTTCCGAGATTACTTTTTCACTCCCACAATATAAAATGTTAATTTTTCCTCGTTTTAAAGTAAGCTTTTACCCATTTTTAATTTAAAGTGCTATGTCGTGGCCACTTCGCGATACCGCTTTCCGTTAGATCAGAGAGATTATGCGACTTTCGGTCTGATCAGTAGTTGGATGGCGGGGGGCCGCCCTCCTCTTCATTCAGATTATGTAGCGACCCCTGGTTCGGATCCTACGTAAAGCTGTTGGTAGGTCTCCAGCCCCGTCTGATATGAAAGAGGTTAGGCAATAGGCAACCCCTCCTCCAATGTTTACACACACACACACACACATATATATATATACACCCTGGGTAGCCTAGTGGTTAGGACGCTGGGCTGCTGATCGGGAGGTCGTGAGATCGAGTCCGGGCGAGGACTTTGTAATTTCTGACCGCCCGTAGTGGTGCATGGTTCGGATTCTATGTTAAACTGTAGGTCTAAGCTTGCCCTTCGTCAGAATGAACAATTCGGGCGAAAGCAAAACCCAAGGTTATATTATACAGTGTGTCCCATAAGTCGGGTCTCGTAGGAAAATTTATTTTAAATTAAATTTAAGGCCTTTAAGAATAAGGCCTTTTCCTGAGGAGTGTAACTCACTTTCATATTAGCCATTGCGTGTTATTCTACCTGTAACAAGTCCCAAAACAAGACATCAATTTGAACATTTATTTTAGTTCTTATGTATTACTTTTGGAAATTTAATTTAACAAATTTTGCTATGAGACCAGACTCGTGGGACACCCTGTATAGGGGCATTCCAGGACAAATCACCCAAAAATTTAAAAATTTGTCACCACTCTGACCCGGATTTTAATGAAAATTGACATATGGGGTTCTTCCGGGTGCTGATTTCACTGGTTCAAATAAAAAAGTTCTATGACCCATAGTTTTTGAGATATGGGCCCCCAAAATCTTGGGGGCCACTTTACCACCTAACTTTAATGGGCAATAACTCCCAAACATCTTGTTAGACCTATAAAACTATACATTTTTAGAATCAGCATGAAGAGATCTATTAAATGATACCACATTCAAATGTGTAGAACAATAATGAAAATTTTCCCCCCTTTTTTATTTTTATTTTTGACCCCCCCCCCCCCCTAGACAGTGAAATCCCAAAAAAAATTTTCATTTATTAAACTTCCATTAATTGTTAAAAGATACAAACAATAAAAAACGTGGGTATCAAGTTGCAAGATATTTTAAAAATTATTGAAAAAATATGTACATTGATATTTGTACATTGACATTGAAATTTTGACATTTTTACGCAGACTAAAATAGAGAACTACAAATGATATATTTACATCCTATGTATAACTCATATTCACGCAGTCTCTCTCTCAAATGTTTGTTAATTATGCTTATTTTTATTACAGATGTTTATTTTGAGTCAAATCATATCTTATTTTTGAGATTTACAATTGTGTATTTTTAGTAATGAAAAATGGTTAGATACTGTGATGATCCTTTACAAAAACATAAGAAAAAGATACACAAGGATATAAGAACCATCAGCCAATCACTTTATGATCGATGTAAATGGAAACTACAAAGGAATACTGTACTATGTAGCAACTGTAGAAAATTATTGACCCAGAGACCAGAGTTGCTATCAACATCACAAAGTGAAGAGTCTGATCACAATCAGTCTTCTGAGAATGTTATTTCAGAAAGCGATGAATATGATCCAAGTATATCAAGTAATGCCAAAGAAGAGGTTTCTCAAGTTCTAGAAAGTCTTGCTGTGACTCCAGTGAAGAAGCGTAAGTATTTAATGATAGGTACTTTTTATATTTATAATTTTTTTATTTATATTATTTATTTATAATGCATTTACTTTCAAGACAGTTTTTCAGCAGTTGCTGAAAAACTTAATGAAATTAATATGTTGACATTAAATTTATTAAACTTATGAAATTAATATGTTGACATATTAATTATTATTGTCCATATATATCAAATGGAGTCAAATATTTATTAATTCAAAAATTTCAGATGGTTTGGGTTCCTCAAGAAAAGAAGCAAAAGCTATTCAAACAATAGAAAAAGCACGTCGTTCTTTAAAACGAAAGCTAGAAACAAGTTTAGAAATTGAGATCCCAAGCCCATCAAAAGCTACAAAGTTGGATCATGAAACTCAAAGGTATGAATTTTAAAATGATACGCTATTATTAAGTAGGAATATACCTAAACTAAAACTGAAGCATAAAAACAAAATGTAGGTATTCACCTTTGATAGTAGAAACTAGAAGCACAACTCCCTAAAGATTGGAGATCAATGGGCCCATTAAATCATTTGGAATTCATTTGGTCACAAAAATTTTTGGTTTAATTTGACTATCTCAAAGAATGCTCATTTTGTTACACTTGAAATCAATATTATAATCCAAAAAATTTAATATGCACGTGTAATGTTTTGTTTATAGCTATTATACATTCATGAATTTGTTTCAGGTCAATGATTCATTTCATGAATGAACTGGTTGAAGCTTTCCATTCTACTGACAGTTATGAGAGGAAACTCAAAATATTGACTATCTCCATTTACCATATCAAAAACTATAAATCTATTTCAGACAACTGAATATTTAGTTAAGAAAAGCAGAAATATAAAACAAAGACTTGGAATTATTCCTGAAATTGAACTCATGTCAAAAGGAAAAGTAATAACTAAAGGTACTAAAGATTCTGTTCAGAAATTTTTCGAATCGGATGAAATTAGTCGTTTGTGCCCAGGTACAAAAAACTGCCTGAGTATCAGAAATGAAAGTGGGTATAAAGAATCTGTGCAGAAAAGACTGGTGTTAATGAATCTAAAAGAAGCTTTTAGTCTCTATAAAAATAATCCAGATAGTCCCCAAATTGGCTTCTCTAGTTTTGCCAGCCTTCGCCCTAGACATTGTGTTTTAGCTGGAGCTGCTGGTACCCATTCTGTGTGTGTATGTACAATGTACATACCACCAGAATGCCAAAATACAATTCTCAGCTTTGGGTGTCAAAGGGTTGGAATACACAACTCTTATGGAGAAAGCAGTGTGTGATGTCAACAACAGGAATTGCATGATGCAAATATGTAATCTCTGTCCAAAAGAATAAGGTATTAAGAATTTTTTGCTCACTTTTCAAAGTGTTAACGATCCTGAATGTGAGAAAATAAAATATAAACAATGGGTTACTACAGATCGATGCAATATGGTTGAAAAAACAGAATCTGTAGATTTTATAAATTCATTAAGCACAAAATTGTCAAATTGACACGTCATCACTTTATAGCAAAGAATCAGAGTGCATTTCTAAAAAACTTGAAGAATAATTTAAATAGCCATACAGCTGTAGTTCTTGGTGACTTTTCAGAAAACTACTCATTTGTAGTACAGGATGCAGTCCGAGGTTTTCATTGGGAAAATACCCAATGCACAGTGCATCCCTTTGTGTTATATTATAAGGAACCAGAAAGTAACGAAACAAAACATTCAAGTTATTGTTTTTTTATCTCCACGTACAAAACATAACACTACAATGGTTTACATTTTTTTAAATACACTCATACCTATTATTAGAAAATCCCACCTTCATATCAAAAAATTACATTATTTTACTGACGGATGTGCAGGACAATATAAAAATCGTTTCAACTTTGTTACCATTGTAAACATGAAGAAGATTTTGGGCTGGAATGTGAGTGGCATTTCTTTGCCACAAGCCATGGTAAGAGCGCTTGTGATGGGATTGGGGGTACAGTGAAAAGATCTGTAGCCAGAGCGAGTACGCAGAGAACATTCGCAAATCAAATATTAACACCAGAAGACATGTTTCAATTTTGTTCAAACAATATAAGTGACAGCATAAATTTTTTTTTAATAAATTCTGAAGAAATTGAAGCTATGGAAAAATTTTTAAGTGACAGATATGAAAAAAGTATGAGGCTAACAGGAACATAAAAATTCCACAGATTTGTACCTATTAATGCAAATAACATAAAAACATTTGAATTATCTTCTGATGAAGTTGGCGAGTGAGGATTATAAGCAAAGCTTTTCTGGGTGAAGATAATGTTGAAGTTAATCCGAAAATAGGAGAGTACATAGTTTGTACTTACAATAATCAGAAATGGTTGGGATTTGTACATTCCTATAATGAGGAATTTGATGACTTTGAGGTTAGCTTTTTGCCCCCATCAGGATATAGTGTTTACTATTACTTTCCACAAATTAGAGATACATGCCACATATCAAGAGATAAAATTTTAGGTTTATTAAGCACACCAACTTTAAAGCCAGGAACAATGCGTATTCAATATGTTTTCCCAGAAAATGAGTTTAAAAAACTCGTGTAATTATGAATCAACTTGATGTAATATGTAACTTGATGTAATATGTGTGTTCAATTTGTATTTTTGCTGTTTATTTTCATCCATGTGAATATATCATTTGTAGTTCTCTATTTTAGTCTGCAGGCGTAAAAATGTCAAAATTTCACAATGTACACATTTTTTCAATAATTTTTAAAATATCTTGCAACTTGATACCCACGTTTTTTGTTTATCTTTTAACAATTAATGGAAGTTTAATAAATTAAAATTTTTTGGGGGGGATTTCACTGCCTGGGGGGTGGGGGTAAAAATAAAAAAGGGGGGAAAATTTTCATTAATGTTCGACACATTTGAATGTGGCATCATTTAATAGATCTCTTCATGCTGATTCTAAAAATGTATAGTTTTATAGGTCTACGGTAAGATGTTTGGGAGTTATTGCCCATTAAAGTTAGGTGGTAAAGTGGGGCCCCCAAGATTTTGGGGGCCCATATCTCAAAAACTATGGGTCATAGAACTTTTTTATTTTGACCAGTGAAATCAGCACCTGGAAGAACCTCATGTGTGAATTTTCATCAAAATCCGAGTCGGAGTGGTGACATGCATTGGGTGATCTCTCCTGAAATGCCCCTATATATAGTACAGTGTTGAGACGGACTGTATGTACTTTTATATACCGTAAAATTTCGCGCGAGGGAACATTTTCTTTTTCCTGAGTGGTAATGTCAAATTTCGCTTCAGAATTGGGCCGTCCTGTCTTAGTATCTGGAACAAATGTTTCGGCCAGGGTGGGCAGCTCCCTCCGCCTGAACTGTAGTGTGTATTCGCAACCCGCAGCCATCCTACAGTGGCAGAAGAGTCAAGGCGATCTACCTCAAGATGTCAGGTACTGTTGTTAAACGCTTTACCTAATAAGCATCCCACCGGTAATACATCGCTTTTATCCTGGTATTAGTTGTAGTGGAAGAACAGTAGTGGTAGTAGTATGCGAGAGATGTAACTCCTTCCTCGTCAACAAACTGACGCGTAACCCTCAGTCTCGGGAGAGGGCGTCAATATCCACGTGACTCCCTCATCGTCCGGGGGAACATTCTTATCCTCTGGGATTAGTCGTAAAGGGGTTTGAGTTGGAATGAAGAGTTAGGGATTATTGATTATTATTGCTGCCATTATACGATTACTTAAGAGCAGTAGGTTATTATTACGTTCCCCGAAGTATCGCTTAAATATCGAGTCTTCGAATATGTAATCACACTTACGAAATTGAAGGAAGTCACACCATTTTAAAAAGGATTTGTCTGGCCCCGTTCTTAGTCATATTCGTAGTTATTAGATTAAGAGGTTAAAGGACATTCGGTCTTTTCGTTAGTTGGATGGGTGACTTTCCTCCGCGTCCAGAGGATGTAACAACGCTTCGATAGATGGTTCGGATCCCACGTAAAGGTGTCGGTTCCCTCTGTCACGTAAGCTTTGCTGTTACGGAGATGATTAAACCCGTTAGGAAGTAAAAGGTCTTCCTTTTAGAAAAAGAAGGCATCTCTTTATTATTTTTAAGCGTGGCCTTTCTGATTATTGGCAGGAAGGCTTTATTTCTCAAATATGAAAGCGACGTTTACTCCGTTATAGCTTTGGATGAATGACCACTTTTATTATTATTATTTTTTCTCTCCAGGATTACCCAACCTACCTCAGGTGTTTTACAAATAACTAATTTAGAAAAATCAGATGGAGGCATTTACAGGTGAGTGGGCATTTTGGTAAACTAATGGGTATGAAAGGTATGTGGCATACACCAATAAAAATAATGTAACACACACACACACACACACACACACACACACACACACACACACACACACACACACACGTTTGGTTACCTTACAACACTGCAACATTTTCAACTGTAGATGGCGACATTTAGCCTAATTAAATTAATTTAACCGAATCTAACTTAACCCTTATCTAACCGTGCCAGAAGGTGTTCTAGAACTAACCACTTTTTTTTATGCAGAAGAAGGGGCCAAGGGCAAATACTATACAGTATAAGTCAGACCCTTTTGTTATTAGAGACCATGTCGAGAGGGGTGGTTCGAGACTTTCATTAAATAATTTTAAAATTTAGCTACAGTAAGTGGTAAACCGGACTTGCGTGTAATAGAATCCATTTTTTGTCTATAAACTCAACCCAAATTGTAACTACAGTAAAGCCGCGCGCAACCTCTCAATATATTGTAATGTGGGTTATTTTTACACTATTTTCATTATTAACTTTTTTCATTGTTCTTTTTGTTTTTTATTAATTGTTTAATTCTTGTAATTAAATTTGTTTTTTAAAATTTTATTTCCCACCCAGTTTTGATACTGATGATGGGATATTTTTTTCCCGAAACGTTTTATTATTATTATTATTATTATTATTATTATTAAGTCGTGGTTTTAAGCATCGTCTTGGCTACTACCTTTATATTCTGAGTGAGATTCCCAAGGAATACGCCCATCTCCAAAAAAAATATGGAAAGTTGAAAAAAGTAAATACACTTTTTTTTTTTTTAATAAAAGTTAATAAATAATGACAGCCATTCTAAATATATTCATTCAATAATCTTTCTCCTTTGCAGTATGTAAAGCTGGCACACGTTCTGGCATTTCATTGATAAGCTTTGTCATTTGCTCTTGAGGAGAATCATATTGGTATCTATTTACTTTCGTTAACCCTCTGTATGTATATACAGGGTGTTTCAGGAGGAAAGGTCAATACTTCGGGAGGTGATAGTTTCGGTCATTGTGAGAAAAAAGTTCATATGAACATGTGTCTAATTCTGAATGGTTACGGAGATAGAGCTGTTTGAATCTGATGCGCGCGCAGCTCTTCCTTCCCCTTCCCTCCCCTATAACCTTGAACCATGTAAGCTGTAATGTAAGCATGTAACATAAGCCAATCGACAGCTGACTGTTGTGAGTGACATTGTTTGGTGTTTGAAGCGGTGTTAAGGATGCCACACACCTTCACACATGCCGAATATGCAGATATGGTGTATGTCTACGGTTTTTGCGATGGAAGTGCAACAGTTGCTGTTGCAGAATACCGTCGACGGTTTCCGAACCGCAGAATTCCGGATCGAAGTGTGTTTACCAGGGTTTTCAACACATTGCATGAGATTGGTACACTTCCCAGCGCTCATGTTTCATCTGAACGTGAAGGTCAACAAGATGTGGATGAAGTGGAAAACATTCTTCAGTTGGTAGAGCGTAGTCCTACTACTAGCTCACGAAGAATTTCTACACGTCTCGGTGTACCACACACGAGAGTATGGCGAACATTACGTGAGGAAGGCTTGCATCCATATCATGTGCAGCGTGTACAACACCTTCAACCAGGAGACGCTGCCATGCGACTGGAATTTTGTCATTGGGTAAATGATAATCGCCGATTGCTTCGATTAATACTGTTCACCGATGAAGCTACTTTCACCCGTGACGGTATCAACAACACTCGTAACTCTCATCGGTGGTCAGACGAAAATCCAACTGCCACTGTGGAAACAAATTTTCAACATCGCTTCTCTGCCAATGTGTGGTGCGGTATCGTCGATGATCAGCTGATTGGCCCTGTTACTTTAGAGAATCGTCTTACAGGACAAAGTTACCTAGAATTTCTGCAAAATGAATTGCCAGGACTATTGGAGGATGTTCCTTTAGCTACACGCGCTGGTATGTATTTTCAGCATGACGGAGCTCTTCCACATTCTACCCGTCTGGTGATGCAATACCTAAATCAAACTTTCCCTGGTCGATGGATCGGCCGCGGTGGTCCCATTCAATGGCCACCAAGGTCTCCAGACCTCTCTCCGTTAGATTATTGTTTGTGGGGGTGGAGGAAAAGTCCAAGTTTACAAAAGAAAGGTAGATACACGAGACGAATTGCTCGCGCGCATTTTGGATGCTGCTGCCCACATAAAGGAACGTCAAGATCAACTCAGACGAACAACACGCGATCTTCGCACACGAGTTGCAAAGTGCATTGAGGTTGATGGTGGGATTTTCGAAAACGTATTGTAAACTGTAACAAATTTGTCATTTCTGTATCTGATACCATTCAAAATGCCAATGTTCAATTAAACATTAAATGTTAGAAACAGTAATTGGTTTCTCTTTCTTGATTACCATTAACAATACTTTTGTATTTAGATTCCACCAGCTCTATCTCCGTATCCATTCAGAATTAGACACATGTTCATATGAACTTTTTTTCTCACAATGACCGATACTATCACCTCCCGAAGTATTGACCTTTCCTCCTGAAACACCCTGTATATAAAGTATGGTGACCAGGTGGCTCTATATTAATCAGTCGCCTGACATCGTATAGTGTTTTAAGTCAATTTACAATGTAATTTGGCTTTCTAGCCATTTCAAAGACAAAACTTTTGACCCACGAGACAATTCCTCGATAAGTTGAAAAACTTTTCTTAAATGCAGAATTTCTCGACGAAACGTTTGGAACTCCACCAAACGCGGATAAAGAGACTCAAAAACGATTTAATCCAAGATAACCTAATTTGATTTAAATTAACCTAACAGTAATCAGTCAGGATGGCCAGAAGAAACTCGCAAAGCGCGAAGGTCGTAGCGGAACCCAACCGCCCCCCGACAGGCGCAGCTACTCCTTATTTCCTATATCCTTCCCTCTTTCTCCGCACGATGGGTACCACTATCCTCGGATCTTATCCGGGATGTTTCTGCCTTCTCACACCAATACACACACACACACACACACACACACACACACACACACACACACACAATATGAGGGTGCGTAACGACGAAATGTCATAACTTCGGGAGCTTATAGCTGAGGTCATTCCTAGTTAAAAACTCCATATGAACATAGGTCCGATTCTTGACGGTTATGGAATATGGAGCTATGGGTGTTTGAATTTCAAGCATGCGCATGCGTATGCGTGACCTTGAACTGAATTGACAGTTAGTTACCGAACCGAATTAACTACCCAGTAGAGTGTTGTTTCACACCGTGCATTTGATGTTTTGTGCGTTCAGTATGACTTTTACGTGTGGCGTACCAGAAAAAATTGGAAACGAGATGGATTGCTCCGTCGCATGTTGGATGCTGCAGCCCTCATAAAAAGGACAATCGTAATGAACTAATGCGAGCTACACACGCGATTCACAGACGAGCCGCGATATGTATTGAGGCTGAGGGTAGTCATTTTGAACAGTTATTGTAAATTCACGAATAAAAACTTTAGCAGCTATTTGTTCGCTTATTCTTATTTTTAAACATTCAAACATCCATAGCTCCATAACCGTTAAGAATCGGACTTGTGTTCATATGACGTTTTTGACTGGGAATTACCTCAGCTATAAGTTCCCGAAGTTATGACATTTCGTCGTGACTTACCATATATATATATGGTGTCTCAAAAGTCGCGCACCATAGGCTTTATTCAGATTTACGAGGTTTATGAATCGAAATGGTTTATAAGTGATGTTTAATTACAAAATATGTTCGATAATGTTCTAATAATAAAATTAATAGTATGTACAGTAATCAAAAAGCTATTTTAAAATAATTAAATTGAATGAAGCTACATTAGCCAATGGTATCTCAGAAGTCGCGCACCATTGGCTAATGAGCAGTGTGCGCACTTACCTTATTTGATAATACAATGTGAATTAGGCTCGCAACAGGCTGAACAGTATCAGTATGATTCAAGATGTCACACTGATCAATGGTCAGAGAGTCAACACCAGTCTGGGACTTCCAAGAAAAGAAAAAAAAATGGAAAGGATCCGGACGTGGATGATGCTCTTAATCAGTGGTTCTCTATTGTGATAGCACTTGGTGTGCCTGTGAGTGGTCCAATGCTTAAAACCAAGGCAGAAGATCTTGCTCACAAGCTAAGTCATGATGATTTCAAAGCAACGGATGGCTGGATTTCTCGATGGAAAGGAAGACATAACATCAAATTCAAAAGAGCTCACGGAGAGAAAGTGCCGACGCAGAGGGAGCCGATCAGTTGAAGTTGAACGTACTGCCTGATCTGCTAACTAAGGTTTCGGCTGATGACATTTACAACGCTGACGAAACGTCTTTTTTATGGAGCCACTCCTAATGGTTCGCTGTGCTACAAATACGAAGAGATTTCTGGCTATAAAACGATGACGCGCGGTGCTACATCGATTATGACGACAGCATTATAGAGCGAGGAGCAGCAAAGCGTCTTCAGAAAGCGACGATAACGACGAACCTGAGGCCTCGAGAAATAACGCATGCAGAGGCTAAAGCATACATAAATGCCTTACAAAACTATTTCAGGCAAAAAGGAATGACAGCGTGTCCTCAGTCTTTAGATGCATGCAGTGATTTTGTTTGTCACAATCAGTAAAGTCTTTGAAACAATCCACTTTAGATCATTTATTCTCGCAATAAACATGTGCGCGCGCTTCAATTTTATGGTCCTTTGTAATGCATAATAATATGCGTCTCGGTGGTGTAGTGGTTAGCGTCGCTGACTACGAATCAATCGGCCCCGGGATCGAGACCCGGTGACGGCAGCTGGCGCGCAGCAAAACCCAGCTGTTCATCCTTCCACACGATAAGAAAATTGGTTGGTAGATAGACAAGTACTCTGGGTAGCCTAGTGGTTAAGACTCTGGCCTGCTGGTGGGGCGTGGTTCAGAGTCCACGTTAAACTGTAGGTCTAAGATGGAGTGACAAGCTTGACCTTCGTCAGAATGAACAATCCAGGTGGAAGCAAAAGGGATCGTCCATAAATGATGTCGCGCAAAATTTCGAATTTTTAGACCCCCCTCCCCCCCTTTTGTCACAAATTGTCACAAAATTTTGAACCCCACCCCCTCCCCCATGTCACGGTCACAAACTATATGTAAAATTGTAAAAAAAAATAGTGAAATAACATATTTATTTAAAAATTCATTGAAATAGTAGCTTTTTTGTTAATATCTAGCAATGCAAGCAGCCAGATGTAGGAGAATTTACGTTTTTCAGCTACAAAAAGAATCCTATCAATATTTTAGTTTTTACATTAATCTTTTGACCTCCCCTCGGTCACAAAATTAGACCCCCCCCCCCCCTCTAAGAGACATCATTATGGACGCCCCCAAACCAAGGTTATGTAATATTGTAATATACTATACCTCACTAAAAATGGTGCTTTTTATTAAATAAAGGTTTATCTTTTGCAATTTTTTTTTCTCAATAGAAGACAGGTTCGTTTAATTGGGCCACCCGCTTTATTGGGACAAAATGAACGAGTCCCGTTGTGTCCCATTTAAGCGGAATGGACTAAATATATATGTATTTGTTCAGATGTTCCGCGAGAAATGAACGTTTAAACAAAACGAGACTCTCCGAAAATATTTTGGTCTCAGTCAAAGATACGGCCACGACCTCCCCCTTCATTCCGCCCTCCTTTCTCTTCCCTGCAACCAATTACACCTTCAAAGTAGTGGAGGGGCAGAGGGCAACTCTGGAGTGCCTCGCTGCTGGAATCCCTCTTCCCACTATCACGTGGCAACGAAAAGGTAACCAGTCCACAGTTTATTTACATTTCTTTTTTTCCTATTTGGTACTTCGATAATATATATATATAATATATATATTATATATATATATATATATAGCCAGGAAGCTCAAAGGTCACCTTAGTCCAAGCAGAAACAGGATAGGTGACTGGCTCAACTCAACCCCACCCCGATGTTAGTAGTAGCTTAGGGCGAACTCAGAGCCTCAACGCCCAGAACCAACACAGTAACCACTGGGCTAGTGAGTGATAATTTATACACACGAGAGGTGGTCTTATAGTTTCGAAACTGTGTTTGTAACAACCAAGCTAATAATTATATTCATCACTTTACGACAAAATGTGTCCGAGTATGTGCTTCACTCCACGTAGTTACCTTCAACATCAATAACCTACTTTTGCTATCGTGTTATAAATTGCTTTATACCTGTTGAAGGTAACTTCAAAACATTCGAAAATCTCTCGTCGTTGTGGTATGACACCACAGTGATAGACTGTTTTCCCCTCTTCATTATTGCCATAGCGATGAACACGCAGATAATATTTCATTGGTGGGAAAATGTGGAAGTCTAATAGTGTCGAGTCAGGGCTTATTATAGTGTGGATGCGGAACATCTGTTTAACCTAGTTGATTTTTGCGTGTGTACGAACCATTATGGCTGGACGACACAGTATTTCGAGGACCGCTTCAAGAAGACGTTAGTGATACGATGACAAAAATGCAGTTGTTGAAGGTGACTACTCGTACATGAAGGATTGAAACGCTTACTCGTGTTCGGGCACAATTTGCTATAAAATCATGAACATAGTTTTTTAGTTTTATTGTAATGAACGGTGTCTGGCAACTTTGAGACCACCCTTCGTATTATATATATATATATATATATATATATATATATATATAAGCAAACAAGGAAAAGGAAACACAAAGTCCGAGCGCTTTCGTGATATATTCACATTATCAAGGATAATGTGAATATATCACGAAAGCGCTCGGACTTTGTGTTTCCTTTTCCTTGTGGTTGTTTGCTTATTAATGTCACGTGTTATTTTGTGATTCTAGTGCATATATATATATATATATATACAGGGTGGGCGGAAAGTAGCTCCCTATTTTGGATTGGTAAAAAAATACGTATATTATCCATTTATTTCAGAAGAAATAATATGAAAAGGTAGGCATACATGGTAGGTTTTCTATAAAATTCAATGTGGGCTCCAACTCTTTCCACCAGCTTCTGGAGCCGCCCAGGAATGGCGTCCACTGACTTTAGCAGGAACTCCGGCGGGATGGAGGACATGACTTCCCGAATTCGGTCCTCCAGTTCTTCCAATGTCCTCGGTTTGGTGCGGTAGACTTCTTCTTTTACCCACCCCCAAAGAAAGAAGTCGCACGGTGTCAAGTCGGGGCTCCTGGCTGGCCACTGATGTGGACCACGACGACCCATCCAACGTCCAGGGAAGTGGGCATCCAGCCACTCACGGACAACAAGAGCGAAGTGCTGAGCGGTACCTTGCTATGTTGCGAAACGAGGTCTGGCCGGTTGTCAGCACATGGGAGAACATCGACGATCTGATATTTATGCAAGATGGCGCCCCTCCCCACTTCGCTCTTGTTGTCCGTGAGTGGCTGGATGCCCACTTCCCTGGGCGTTGGATGGGTCGTCGTGGTCCACATCAATGGCCAGCCAGGAGCCCCGACTTGACACCGTGCGACTTCTTTCTTTGGGGGTGGGTAAAGGAAGAAGTCTACCGCACCAAACCGAGGACATTGGAAGAACTGGAGGACCGAATTCGGGAAGTCATGTCCTCCATCCCGCCGGAGTTCCTGCTAAAGTCAGTGGACGCCATTCCTGGGCGGCTCCAGAAGCTGGTGGAAAGAGTTGGAGCCCACATTGAATTTTAGAGAAAACCTACCATGTATGCCTACCTTTTCATATTATTTCTTCTGAAATAAATGGATAATATACGTATTTTTTTACCAATCCAAAATAGGGAGCTACTTTCCGCCCACCCTGTGTATAATATATATATAATATGAGGCGTCACGAGTACGAGGGGCGAACTCGCCAAACCAGTTTTGAGATAGATGCGTTTAGACTTTGTGACTATTGTGTACGAGGAGCACATAGCGCAAATTACACGCATTGAAAATGACTACATTTTGACTGTACGAGTGGGTATTTGGCTATACCAATTGTCCGTGGATGGGGGGAGGGTTAAACTACCCATTCGTGGAACAACCGCAAAATCGCCCTTGTGGGTTTGCAGCATATATATATATATATATAATCTCTGTGCGTGTGCTCACGCGCGATAGGTTTTATAATGACTCATGAAAGGATATTTTTTTCACATCAAAATTTTTAACTTTAATATCTTGACATAATCTCACCACATTCTCGGAGATTTCCATGTCACGTGTTATTATTCCATTATTTACCAGTTTACAAAATTCTCTTGATTCGTTTTCAGTAAAGTAAGACAATCAAATTAGCTTTTACTTAGAGCTTTTCAGATATGTTCCTCGCCCTGTGTTAATTTTCATTTAAAACTAGACTTCCTCGGAAATGTTTCAGAATAAGGAATTCCCCCACAAAAACTTCATTTGAGCAACTATTGGTTAATTACAATTAATCGGTGAGAAAAGCCAGAAAATGGCTTTAACTCGTCTATTATTATTACTAGCACCATCAGGATGCGAATCCCCGACCTCAGTGGCTTCACTTCGTTTATAGAGAAATGGTCTTACCCACTGATCTACGGATGCTTGCTAACTATGATATATTGGTATAGATATTAACTTTTGAGAAACCAGTTATTCAAATTGCCAAAAAGGATTTTATTCATTTCTGTATTCACAATAGGACCTATTATAGTTTTACCAAAGATCATATATAAATAATAAGATACGAAACTAACGGATTTTTCGTTATTTATTGCGTTATCTCGCCAAATATTTGATACTCGCCACCTAGCGGATGGAGTGAGAACTAAACTTTGCACAAGGGCACACTCGTATGATTTATAATTATATTACCAAAACCTGAATGTTCTCACATTAATCTTAAAAATATTCAAGCCTATATGCATAATGCATTAAGTGATCCCATATCTGATTATTTATTTATTAAACTATATAATAATAATAAATATTAAAATATAATTTAAGTTGACGGTTTTTCACGAGTAATTTAGTACTGCTTCCAAACACTAGATAGCAGAAGTGAAAATAGATGGCGAATATCGAGTGAAAGTAAAAGTGGGCGGAGTTTCGAATCTTGTTATAAGTAATCTTCGGTTTTATTATCGGGGAGAGATTAACCAAATCTCGATGAAATTAATTTTTAACTCTCCAATCTCCGATTTTCTGTCGTATATAAGTATAAGTGTATTCACTGGATAGGACTATATATTGGCCAAACGAATAGACAACTTAAGACTCGTATTTACGAACACGCTTGCGGGTCGGTCCGAATTAATCAGCAATATAGCAAATTACCCAAATTAAGAATCTGTGATCATAGACATAGTTTTACATTCTGGCTTCTCAGCTATCCGAAGTTGCGCGAGTATTCGGATTTAAGGATTATGAAGTCCCTTTGCATGCATAAATTAAAACCATTTTTATTTCTGATGAGTCGTATATAAAATTTATTTTAGGATACAGACGGGTAATTGGTTTGGGATCTTGTTCTGCCCTCCATTATTATTATTACTGTTATTATTATTACTATTATTTATTATTATTATTATTATGGGCTACGTCGTGGCCAATGTTGTAACACCGCTTCTCGTTGATCAGCTAAGTTTAGCGACGTTGAGTCTGGGTAATAGTTGGATGGGAGACCACCCTCCGCATTCAGATGGTGTAACTACTCGTGGTTCGGATCTCGCGTCAAACTGTAGGTCCCCTCCGTCATATGATATTAGATGTTGCGAAGGAGGTTAATCTGCCAATAAAGGCTAACATTATCCTAAACACCCCCATCAAACAACAACCTTTGATTCATAACTTAATTTAAGTTATTATGTTAACTTCCACTTTAACTAAAATCTTGCATTATTTTTATTTCTAACATTGTAATATATTATCTGTAATGAGTGAAGATGAAATCAGTAATTTCGAAAGGTTTGTTTGTTTGTTTGTTAGTTAGTTGGTTGGTTTTAGAATTGGCCTTCCCTTCGCGCGTGATGAATGTTAGATTGAAGCTTCAACATTGCGATGACCTTTCACTCCATGTCAATCTTTTATTACTCTCTTTTACCGAAGTCGCGTTTGCCGGGGACGAAGACCCATGGCAGGAGGTCACGGAAACCCCGAATAAAGTGAGCTTCTCCGGCCTCGGGAACCTGCACATTGACTATGCCTCTCGCAGAGATGCAGGCCGCTATGTTTGTACAGCTACGTCGCAAGAGCCGACGACAAGGAAGCTCGCTTCCATCTCTCAGGTACGGACTCTCTATACTTTCTCTCTCTTCCCCCACTCTGCTCTACGGATGGTGGTACGTGTCCATTACTTCATCATCAGTATCAAGCTTCTGTTATTTTATTGAACCGATTTGCAGACACATTCTGATCATTGTGTGTATATATATATATATATATGTATATATATATATATATATATATTCGAACGAAATATTGTCGGATTTAAGTGTACAAAATGTCTTCCTTTCTCCGATTGGTCAGCCTGTGGAAGAAATGAAACATGGTCCCTGATTGGACATTTCGTAATCTCTAATTCATCATGATCTGAATACGCATTAGTGAGAGATGTACAGGCCCTGCCTCCGTAGACGGAGACTTCTGTGAAAGTGACAAATATTTTCAGACATCATTCCGTTACTATTCCGTAAGACTAATATATATATATACACACACACACACACACACACACTGGTCTGGTGCGAATTTCATTACCGACATTGACAGTATATTGTATTTTCTGTTCATTATTTATATATTCTATAGTAGTTTATTTTGGCAGAGTTCAACCTCTAAATATTTTTAGGTTTTCTCAGTGTTTAGTGTGAAATTAGGAGACAAATTTAACAATTAATGAAATTTTTTGTTTATATCCAACTGTATGGTTTAAAATTTATGAATTAAATAATATTGAATACGTTGAAGGGACACACACACACACACGTCTCCAGATAAGCGAGGTACCGACCTTTGCAAATCTAAATAACTTATTAATTTAACGTAACCCATGGGCGTAGCCAGACATTCAAGAACTATTGGCACGAGGTCGTGAAAATCGAAAATACAGCCAAAGTCACAAGAAACTATTTATTTATAAATAAATAAATATACAAATAAATAAAAAGTACAATACGAGATTTAATTTGAAATTTTAACAATAATTATGACAATTTTTAAAAGATTACTCGAGTAACAGTTTTTAGGTATTATATAATTATTAGTTATATAAAAAGCAATATGCAATAATTAGTGTCAATATGCAGATCGAAGTTAATTGCACGTTTTCACATATTGCTATTAATGCACAGCTGTGAATTGATGTACAATAATAAATTTATTCTCGTGTATTACTATTAATGCTGTAATAACAACTAGTAATGTTTACTATATGATTAAAAGCTGTATTAACAGCTAGTTATAGCAACTGTAATATCTACCATTAATGCTGTAATAACAACCGTTATTGTGTGTGTTTTTTGCCGACTAATGTGCGTAAACACGCATGCGTGTTCGGATACAGTGGTAGAATGGAGACTTGATGATTCTCAGTGCAATAATACACTGTAAATGAAAAGATGTCATCCGGTAACCGGTCGCGAATTTTTTTTTAACTATACGCACGTGCGTATGCCTAGTTACGCCACTGACCTAGCTTAACTTTAGTGCCACCGAACCGAGAAGGGCGTGTTAAGTCTTTCGAATGCAATTGTGAAGGCGCGAAGGTTTTTTTCTGTTTAGTCATTAACTAGCGAGATACTCGCTATTCTAGCCTAGCCAAGCCTAACCTAATCGGAAGCAACACATCTTTTTTCCACTAATAAAAATGTTTCTAGATTTTTCTATATACATTTTTTAAATGTTACAAGGTACCAAAAGCGCTGCTTACAAAAGCATTATACCACTACATCTGTCAATTCTCTCTCTCCCCCTCACACACACATACGATGGAATCAAAAGTTTTATCCAGAGGGATTGTTAAATATTAAATGTTTTTTATTGTTTGCAGGACATAAGCAGATAGCGTTTAGTTGCAATTATTGTGGTAAGGTAAAATTAGTCGTTCCTGAAAGTCAACAGAGAGAGAATGATGTGGGAAGAATTTATCGGTAGTGCCCTAAAAAATGGATGGTATGTGAACGTACTGTAGGAAAGGATTTCCTATTAGAGGGGTTGGACTCGGTGCAACCTTCACAAGAACGTTGATGGACGTGTATTTATCCGTACTGGAACGGGGTCGTCCGTTCCTTTCCTTTCAGAACCAACACCAGTTTCTTCGTCTTCAAATCATTTCCTACAGTACTTTAGTACTTTCACGCACCATCCAATTTTAGGGCGCTACTAATGGAATTCTTGCCACAGCATTCTCTGCCTCAGTTCGCTTCCACGAAGGGTTAATTCAACCTTACCCTACCAAGGTATGAAGTAATCATATCCGAACATTATTTGTTTGTCATGCCAAAAAATAGCATTTAATATTTAAAAATCTTATGAATAACAACTTTTGTTCTGGTTGTAATGCCCTTGCCCAGAATGAGGGCATAAAATGTCTAACGCCATTTATGTTAGGATGCGACTTCCAATCCAATTTATTGTAATTCCGTATCTCGTAAAGAAGTTTTCTGTATAGCTGGCTCATTTTCTTTTTTCCAATCCTAAGTTAAGCGACGTTGGGTCTGGTAAGTAGTTGGATGGGTGACCGTTCTCCGCGATCAGATGTAGCGACCGATGGTTCGGATCCCATGTAAACCTGTTGGTCCCCCCCATCACGTGACCTCTTTGGCCGTTACGAAGGAAGTTAGTCAATAACTCGATGATGACTATTTTCGGAGTCGTTTTATCGTAATCTAAACTCGGTGGGTTTCGTACCCTTAAAAATGGAAAGGTAATGGAACCCCGTTTTCCCCTTGGGGAATTTCACCAACAGGAAATGAGGTTAGTCGTCGTCATCGCTCCCATCATCGTCAATTTCCCTCGTAACGTGACGACGCTCATCGCTAAGACGGTTCGCCTCAATTGCTCACTCCATGACCTCCACTCGTCGACCTTCGCTCAGCACGGCTCCCATTCTGTCTACTTCCCCGCTCCCAGCATCGCCTGGTACAAGGATGGTCTTCCTCTGCGGATGGACACGCGCATCGAACTCAAGAACGAGAATCAGTTAGTGTTCGTCAACAGCGTGACGAGGGACACCGGTGTCTACCAGTGCCTCGTCACTAACGAAGCTGGATACGCGTAAGTACAAGTGTGCGAGTGATAGACGCTTCTTCGACGACCCTTTTTATGGGTTTGACTTTTATGATACGTACCCGCATCATATCTTTTATAGATAGCAACATCATTAAGGGGCAAACAACTTTACGTGTCCGCATAAAAGTCCACCATTTGCTGTTCAGAATATCATATCTACGTCTTTACAGGAACCGACTTGTTTTAGAAGGTCTGTGTTACAAGTATAGTAACATAGAAATAAATTCCCATAAAAAACTTTGTGCGAGGCGTAAGCCAAAAAGTCGAACGAAACGTTGTTTGGAATTCTTTATTGATAATAATCTTTGAATAGAAAAGTTATCCTTATGTAGCTCGTGTAGAAAATGGGAATTTTCATTCTTCAACTGGTTTAAAATTTGTCCACCAAATTTGTCATGTGGCCAGCAAAAGTTCCCGTGGGAATCGGTTAGGAATCGTTTCAGTAGTAAAAGGTTGATTCATTGATATTTCTTCTTCATTATATCGATATACTGTACGTGTGCTACCTGGGTAGTGATGAATTTAACTCATTGTGGCCCGATTTATTTACGAATTAGAAGAAAACATACGGTATTATGAGCCCATATAGACCCGTTGGACCGGAAAGGGTTGATACTCGTCCTTGTTAAAAGGTTAATGTTATTCCAGCACTGCTTGGTCCCGCCTCCTTGTAAACTCGTCCCAAGACCACCCCCAACCCCCGAGAGACCTCCAGTGTACCCTCCTCAGCCCCACATCCGTACTGCTTAAATGGAGTGCGGACGACTCGTCTCAAAGCCAGATCATCGCTTACTCCATTCACTTCACAGAGCTCGGTAAGAAGCGAGTCAGGCAGGAATTTTGGGTCAGTTTGGGATGACCTCCATCATCCCTTTTAAGAAGTAATTAATGACTTGAGAGTCCACTTTCAACTATTTCTTTGACGGAGGAACATTTTAGGATTCTTTCCTGTTTGGTACTCATCATCACCATTATCATCACCACCCATCGATCAATCGAAGTTATGATAATGTTTTTTGTTTCAGGAAACAACCCGACTGAGTTGCAAGTGGTGTCCCAAACCACTTCTCACATCTACAAGAATCTGAAACCTAACACCAATTACTCTTTCCTTGTGAGAGCTTACTCCACAACACTCGCTTCAGATCCTTCCGAGACTGTCTACTTCACCACAGGAGAGGATGGTATGACCGCCCATATATATGTGTATGAATTACCAGTTAAAGACCAAGTAAACTATTACTACTACTAGTTCTTGGATTTCCGAAGTAATAAAAATTTTAGTAGACTTAAAAAGTAGTAAAAATATAAAAGTAAATTTAGAAATTTATCATTTGGTTGACTATTTACTTGCAGTACCCATCGCTGTACCTGAATTCACATTGGAAGCCTTATCACCGAGCACCTTATTAGTGTCGTGGTCCCCACTACCTGCTGAGAAGGCGAGAGGAACCATAGAAGGTTACAAAATCCAGTGGCAACAACGCAGAAAGGAATATTACAATCTTGATGAGGTAAGAAAAAAACATTTAACGTCAGAATGATCGATAGGACAGTTTATTACAGTGGTTCCCAACCGTTTCTGGCTCAAGGCACCCCAGTGTCATCTGTTCTTTCGTGACAGACAACCCTTCCCCGGCTACGTCGTAGCCAATTTCGTAACACCGCTTCCCGTTGATCAGCGAAGTTAAGCGACATTGGGTGGGATAGTAATTAGATGAGAGACTGTCCGTTCCGTCCAGGCTATGTAGCGACCCGTGGTTCGGATCGCACGTAAAACTATAGGTCCTCTCCGTCATATGACCTTAGATGTTGCGAAGGAGGTTAAACAAAACCAATAATTATTATTATTATTCCCGGCTCCCGTCTCCCCCCGACATCACGTAACTTCATACTGAGGGTATAGAATTTCCGTGTCTTTCGTTTGAAAGATTCATATCTTCACTACCTGCAGTTTTCAGTTACTTAATTTTGGTCATGTGACAAATTTCGTCTCGCTCCTAGGAGGCGCTTACACCACCCATGTTGGGAAACACCGATTCATTGAAACCTTCGTTACATTAACCTAAATTTTTATGCCTTTACCAGACTTCTTAAACGAATTTGAGTAACGAAATAATAATAATAATAGAGCGCCAGCAGTTCAGTAGTGTCAAGCTGTGGGCGGTGCATGTCCGAATTCGCTCCTAGCCGCTGGCATCGGGATGGGTTGGGCCGGCTATTTACCTGGTTTCAGTTCGGGTTCAGGCGACTCTCGTGGCACATCCATCTTGGCTGTCACCTTTTTAATAATAATAATAATGTAGTTAACTCCTCCGTAATGGCAGAAAAGGTCACGTGACGGAGATCTAAGCTTTACGTGGGATCTGAACCATATACGGCTCGCTACGTCATTTGAATGCTGAGGAGGGTCTCCCATCCTACTGCTGAGCAGACCGAACTGCGCTCAACCTCGTTTATTTGTTTCGAACCTGTCTTAACTTAATCAACCAAGGCTTGCCTAACATTCAAAGGGTCTCGTGGCTTTGTAGGTGGAGAAGCGCTGACGCAGGCTAACAGTAGATTTGCTTCTTGGTACTGTAACGATTGTACAGACGTAAGCGAATCCAGCCCATACGTGGGTATGCGTCTTGTATAGATGCCGAGGTATGGTCCTCTTCCATTGACTGAAACCCGTTTTCAGGTCGAGCCAAACGTTTCCAAACACGTTCTGACGGAACTTCATCCGGGTAAAACCTACAAGACGAGGGTCCTTGCTCGAACTAAGGCTGGGTACAATGAAGGTGTAGATTGGCCTTGGAAGAGTATCACAATGCCCGAAGTAGATGCAGCCATAGGAAACATCGTACCCCTGGCACCCCTGATGCAAGTGAAACTACAGGACACCCAAAATTATGAAGGAAGGCATTTAGGTATTGAGGTAGGTGAATGTTTTTATTTCTGAGGCCCCAGTAAGTACTGGAGTTTTTGCTGAATTTAACCATTTTAGTTATATATATATATATTGCCTCGGCACTATAATAATAATAATGGTTACGATTGATTGTTAATGATAAGGCCGGGGTCACCATGATCTTTTCAGATCAAATAATGTTATTAATTAGGTTGATTGATAGAATGCGTTTTCTTCCTTTATTAAACAAAATAAATTATTTATGAATGAGACAAAATAAAAATTGATTGTTTACAGTTGAAATTAAATGTGCACTTGTATAATGACTTCAGTAGTAATAACGCGCGAGGTAATAATTAGTCTTTATATAAAGTTAGGTGAATGACACCATGCCAAAATGGGGCCTGCGCAATGATGTTTACATGACCGTAGCTCTCGTGTCACTGGTTCTGGTTCTTCGGGAGAGAGAGAGAGGAGGTGCGATGGTGGCGTAGGAATGCTTGAGGTAGTCCTTGTAACGAGGCTGAGGTGTGAGGCAAAGCATAAAGACATGCCTTGAGTGAATCCTCAGGATGTGACGTCATCTTAGTCGTGTTTGTGTTGATGGAACATCGCTAAAGTACTTGAAAACGTCTCTGCCACTATATATATATATATATATATATATATATATATATATATATATACAACACGGTGTCCATAAATTATTCACCCCATTATAAGCTTTAATAAATTCGTTATTATAGGAGCTATCTTAAAACGGTTGCGGCAATTAATAACAAGAAATTTTTTTCTTTACTTCGCAGAACATCCACTAGGGGCACATTGGCGACAGTGAAGGAGAAAGCAATGTGTGTGCTGTGGATGTGGGAAACCAAATTCCAATTACTGTACAGCGACGTTTTCGGGAGGAGTATCAGAAAACTCCACCAACAAAGCAATCACTCAAGCGATGGCTGAAACAATTTCAAGAAACTGGCAGTGTGCTACATCAGAAAGGAGCTGGTAGGCCTAGTGTGTCTGAAGATAAGATAGCAGGATTCAGGAGGCGTTTATCCGAAGTCCTACAAAATCCATCCGCCGAGCAAGCCGAGAACTGCAAATACCGCGTTGAACAGTGCATAAAGTGGTTCACAAAAGGTTGAAACTTTAAGCCTACAAATTGCAAACCTTGCAGAAAATTCTACCAAATGACAAACCCAAACGGGTACAGTTTGCTGTTGACATTCTTGACCGTATTGATGAAGATGAGCATTTTTTGAACAATGTCGTTTTCAGTGATGAAGCGACATTCCATCTGTCTGGTAAAGTCAACAGACACAATTGTCGTATATGCAGAGCTGTGACTAGCGGCGCTTTTTAGCGCCGCTAGTTTTTTAATAGCGCCACCACTAGCGTCGCTATATTTTCAAACTACTAGCCCATTTACCAGCGCCGCTAGTTTTTGAAATAAAAATTAACGCTATGCGCTAGCGCTAATTTTTATTTCAAAAATGAATTTAAAGTCCCTCTATTCCATACGAGTTTGAACGTTTCAAACATGTATGCTGGCGGTGGTTCCCTCATTCTGCATTGCTTGCTTGTCAGTTATTAGTCATACAGCGGAAGTCACGGAGTGTGGTTGTTTCTCTCCCGCTCGATTTTTTCATTACGTTTACGAAAGGATGGCGTCTTCTTCTGCTGACCAGCAAATAGAAGAAGTTAAAAATCCGTGGCCTTACATTGAAAAGTATTTTGAGTTTGTTTGTGACAGAACTGCGAAAAATAACAAGAGTTTTAATTTCAAGTGTAAGTTATGTTTACCCAAGAACAAAGTAATCAGCGTCAATAAAAAGTCAACTTTCAATTAAAATCCCACCTTAGCAGTAAACATCCTTATAAACTTAGTTTGAAATCTGCGCAAAAGGCGGCGCCACTCAAAATAAAGGAAAAAAACGAAACTGATTCAGCAGCGTTGGAAGAGAGTTCATCAAAACCCAAAGAATGCATTAGGTATTAGGTATTTTTTATTTGTTATAGCTAGATTTAAATAAATATACTGGATTTAAATAAATAAAAAGCTTTGGTTCTATAGTATAATTGTTTCATTTAAACATTCTTTTTGACAAAGTTACACTTCTATGCAGTAATAAACATAATAGGTATTTTTTATTTGTTATAGCTAATATTGAAAACTAGCGCTAGCGCCGCTATTATTTTGCCGCGCTAGCGGCGCTAGTTTTCATGAGTAGCGCGTACAGCTTTGCGTATGTGGGGATCAGAAAATCTGCATGAATTTATTGAACACGAATGAACAGTCCCGAGATAAACGTTTGGTGTGCTCTCTCCCATAACCGTGTGATTGGACCATTTTTCTTCCATGAGAATACTGTGAAGGCTACAAATTACCTAGATATGCTTGAATGGTATGCTGCACCTCAGCTTGAGGATATGCAGCCCCGTGTGTTCTTTCAGCAAGATGGGGCACCGCCACACTGTGGATTAGAAGTGCGGAAGTTCCTCAATGAAAAGTTCCCTTCTCGTTGGATCGGGCGAGATGGCCCTATTCCATGGCCTCCTCGTTCCCCGGATATCACGCCTCTGGGTTTCTTTTTATGGGGCTACACAAAGGACAGAGTGTATGCAAAGAAGGTTAATAACATCACAGAATTAAGACACCGGATTGAAGAGACATTAGCTTCCATCACGCGAGACATGCTTCTTAATGTTTGGAACGAAATCATCTATCGCCTTGATGTTCTGCGTGCTACCAATGGGGCTCACGTGGAGGTTTACTGAATTAAAACAAAAATTTCTTAGAGTTGTGTTATTAATTGCCGCAAACCGTTTTAAGATAGCTCCTATAATAACGAATTTATTAAGGCTAATAATGGGGTGAATAATTTATGGACACCCTGTGTATGTATATATTACCTTTCAAAGGTTCCACGCGATGATTCCTCATTTCACGAAGGTCAAGCTTGTCGCCCCTCCTCTCGAGTTGGCCTGGTGAAGTAGTGAATTGGTTTCTTGTACTCTCCACCTCACAGACAGGTACGCCCGGCTCATCGAGGATGTTCTGAGCCAGGCGTCTAATCATCTTTTGATGATGTCCACCGCAACACCATTCGTGTTCCTTAGGTCTTTGGGCAGCTGATTAAACAGTTTTTGGTTCTCTCGCAACAAAACTATTTTCTTTGGGGTTAAGGATGTTCCCTGTCTCGCCTTTAATTTGGGAACACGACTCAGTCTTCCTTTTCTACTTTCCACCGTTGTTTGGGGAGTTACAGGGTTCATAGTAAGATTAGGGACTAGTCTCCGTTATTTTCCAAATGTAAATAATGGTGTATCGCTCTCTTCTCCTTTCCATTGAATATAGGTTTAATTCGCGTAATCTTTCCCAGTATATATATATATATATATATATATATATATATATATGATGAATGAAACCACGAAGGAAAGGAAACACAAAAAGGTGCTCAAGCGTTTTCGTCTAATGACATCCTCAGGAACACAAGTACGTAAAAGGTTACGGCCTATATATAGGTTACAGAAAGAAAAAAATAAATAACACACACACAAACATATATATATATATACATACATATCTACACACATATATATATATATATATATATATGCAATAAACGGAGAAGTAAAAATAAAAAATTAAAAGATTAACAGAGGCATACAGATTTGTAAGGAAAAATATCGATTTTTAGCACAAGATCAAATGAATTATAAAAATACAAATTTATACTGGAAATCTGCCCGGGTTTTAACACTGCCTTTTATAGTCAAGTTTCGATATATATAAAAATAAAATGAAGATTAAAAGTTAATAAAGTAGCATACAAGTTTTCCAAAGATTTAGCGTCCTACCCTTTTTATCTAAATCTGTTTTGAAGGAATTCAAAACAGGATCGAGTTGAAAAAGACCTTTGCTTATGTTGAAGTTATTTGAAAGTTGGATAATGGCAGACTCAAGAATATTTCTATTAACAATGTTGCTAGAGTGAAATAAAACTGAAGCATTATTCCAATCAATACAGTGGGATATAACTGACAAATGGACAAAAAGAGCACTGGACAACTGTCCTGTTCTAACGGAATATTGATGTGTTTTATACGTGTGTGCAAATCCTTTCCCGTCTGACCTATGTAAAAGGAATTACATTGTTTACACCCAATTTTATAGTAAAAAATAGCCCTACCAATAATTCAGGCATTATCTATGATATTTTTCACGATATTGTTATATGAAAATACTACATTAATATCCAAAAGTTTAAGTACATTAGCAATGCCTAAAAAGCCCGGGAAAAATGGAAGTACTAAAATATTTTTTGACAAAGTACGAGTGTTATTATTGACACGATAGAAAGTTCGTTTTGCCTTGTTGAGACAAGATTCCATAAACGCAGATGGATAACACAGATCACTTCCAATACCGTTGATTTTTTCCAATTCGGCATCGATGTATTCCGGACTGGCGATCCTAAGGGCGCGGAGAAACATTGATGAAAAAATGGCCTTCTTAGTTGGGGGGTCATGTCCCGAGTAAAAGTGTACGTAGGACAAATTGTTTGTTGTTTTCCGATAGATACTAAACTTAAAACCTGGGCGTCCCCTATGTACACGCACATCCAAAAATGGGATTGAATTGTCTTGTTCCATAGTAAAAAATAGCCCTACCAATAATTCAGGCATTATCTATAAAATTGGGTGTAAACAATGTGATTCCTTTTACATAGGTCAGACGGGAAAGGATTTGCACACACGTATAAAACAGCATCAATATTCCGTTAGAACAGGACAGTTGTCCAGTGCTCTTTTTGTCCATTTGTCAGAGTTATCCCACTGTATTGATTGGAATAATGCTTGTTTTATTTCACTCTAGCAACATTGTTAATAGAAATATTCTTGAGTCTGCCATTATCCAACTTTCAAATAACTTCAACATAAGCAAAGGTCTTTTTCAACTCGATCCTGTTGTTTTGAATTCCTTCAAAACAGATTTAGATAAAAAGGGTAGGACGCTAAATCTTTGGTAAACTTGTATGCTACTTTATTAACTTTTAATCTTCATTTTATTTTTATATATATCGAAACTTGACTATAAAAGGCAAAGTGTTAAAACCCGGGCAGATTTCCAGTATAAATTTGTATTTATAATTCATTTGATCTTGTGCTAAAAATCGATATTTTTCCTTACAAATCTGTATGCCTCTTTGTTAATCCTTTAATTTTAATTTTTATTTTTACTTCTCTGTTTATTGATATATATATATATATATATATATATATATATATATGTGTGTGTGTAGATATGTATGTGTATATAATATTATATATATAAGAGTGTCCCAAAACAACGTATACATTTTTAAAAACTTATAACAGGCGAACCCACTAACGGATTCAGATGATTTTATTTCTTTTTGTAGGTAAAATATACAACTTCGAAATAATAGATAGTTTAATTTGTTTTAAACACGTAAGTGTTCGAAATGTCGACCATTGACATCAATGCACCACTGCGCTCTTTGATTCACTGATTGGCAGACTTCAACAAAAATGTTTGTAGGGATATTTCTACACACTTCTTCAACTGTGCTCTTTAGTTGTTCAAGTGATGTAGGTCTTCTACTGTATACTTCATTTTTCAAATGACCCCATAAAAAAAAGTCAAGTGGGTTCAAATCTGGTGAACGTGGTGGATACTCGATACTACCTCGTCGTCCGATCCACCGATAATGAAATGTTTCATCAAGGTAGTTCCTGACATCCTGATGGTAATGAGGAGGTGCTCCATCTTGTTGAAAGTAAATGTCCTCATCTCCGTATAACTGTCGAATTGCAGGAAAACCTTTTCCCCGAAGCATATTGAGGTAGCTATGACCGGTAACTGTACCATCGAAAAAGAATGGACCAACCAAACCTTTGGAAGAAAAACCACACCAGACAGTTATACCCGGTAAATTTACATGTCGTTCCACATAAATGTGTGGATTTTTTGTGACCAGTATGTGCAATTATGACGATAATTATACCATTCAACTTAAATATAGCCTCATCAGACCACACAATTTTGTCCGCAAATTGGCCATCTTCTGTGTTTTTTACTCGAAACCATTCGCAAAACTGGATTCTGCGATCCGGATCATCCTCATTCAAGGCATGTAATAATCTCGGGATGTAAGATTTCCATTTAGCATTCTTCAGAATTCTGTGGACACTTGTCTTACTTTTCCCTGTTTCACGAGCACATTGTCTCACAGATTTTCTTGGTGATCGGTTGAATACCTGTAGCACTTCATCAGAAGTGTTAGCATCTGTTGATGTCTTTGGACGCCCAGTCGCTTGCTTGTACACATCATGCACAGTACCGTATACTTCAAATTTCTCACAGATACGTGAAATGGTAAGTCGAGTTGGAGGATTAGTTCCAAAATTCTCTCTCCACTGTTGTTGAACCTTGATATCTTCTCAACTTTAAAATACGACTTTAGTATCCATTTTCGTTGCTCAAATGATAAGCGCACACTTCCATTTTCCATGTTTACTGTAGGCAGGCAAGGCTATTACTAATTCTGATTTTGTATCTCCTTAGGCTAGCCAAGGCTGTTAACAATTTCGCTTTTGTATCTCCTTAGGCTATAGGCTATAAAAAGAAATAAAAATCATCTGAATCTGTTAGTGGGTTCTCCTGTTATAAATTTTTTAAAAATGTATACGTTGTTTTGGGACACTCTGTATGTATATATATATATATATATATATATATATATATATATATATATATATATATATGTTTGTGTTATTTATTTTTATTTTTTTCTTTCTGTAACCTATATATAGGGCCGTAACCTTTTATGTACTTCAGTGCAGAGCTGGGCACTTGCGTTTTTTTGCGCGTTTTTTTGCGGTACTGCGGTACTACTACCGCACTACCAAACCGGTACCGCATAACGCAGTACCGCAAAGGATCGCTGAAAGTACAGCAGTACCGCTACCGCATTCAAATTTCCCGCGGTACTTTCCGCGGTACCGACCAACACGGTAGTACCGCAGTACCGCAAAAAAACGCGCAAAAAAACGCAAGTGCCCAGCTCTGCTTCAGTGTTCCTGAGGATGTCATTAGACGAAAGCGCTTGAGCACCTTTTTGTGTTTCCTTTCCTTCGTGGTTTTATTCATCATAAATATTTTTCACGTGTTACTTTCGTGAAATAATTTTCATATATATAACGTTATATATATATATATATATATACAAGGTGTCCGAGAATTATCTGTACAATTTTTGGCTGTTATTAAAAGTCAACCATGAAGTGTAGAAATTCCAGTGTTGTCCCATTTTACAGAGAATCTCATTAAGTTTTTTCTGATACCAAGTTTTGACAAGTTTTTAGAAATGTACGCGGGTGACAGACATTGATGATTTAAAAGCAAGAATCACAGCTGCTATGAGCGAATTGATGTGGATATGCTGCAGCGTACATGGCAACATTTGGATTATCGATTGGATGTTTTGCGAATCACTGATGGTGCACATATCGAATGTTGTAACAACGTTATTTAATAAAAGAAACTTTTGAAAATACAGATTCTAAATAATCTGTTTAAGAATTTTACGTGTGTTATCAAGAATTTTATTAAAAGATGAAATTGTACAGATAATGTTCGGACACACTGGAATTTCTATAAAACTTGTCAAAACGTGGTATCAGAAAAAACTTAATGAGATTCTCTGTAAAATGGGACAACACTGGAATTTCTACACTTCATGGTTGACTTTTAATAACAGCCAAAAATTGTCAGATAATTCTAGGACACCCTGTATATTCGTGAGATATGTGCCACACTAGGTACGAATCGGCGGTAAAATAAAGAAAGGAAAATATATATATATATATATATATATATATATATATATATATATATATATATTCTAACGGAGTAGTATCAGCATTATATCTAAAAATGTTTGTAACTTTCACAGAAGTCTCCGCTTATGGAGGCGGGGCCTGTACATCTCCCACTCGTATGTATTCAAACCGCCTACTTAATGAATTGTCCAATCAGGGATCATGTTTCATTTCTTCCAAAGGCTAACCAATGGGAGTAAGGAAAATAATTTTACACCTTTAAATCCGATACTATTTCGTTAGAATACATATACAGGGTGTCCGAGAAAGGTCTGAAATAAAATATAAATTCATATTTCTTAAACAAATTGACTTAAGCATAAACATTTAGCGTCATATGGCCTTAGGTGTTGCGGAAATTAGACATCAAACCAATTAATTTTAAAATTATTTGAAATACCGATAAAGAATTTCGTTTTCAGGTCACGTGGCAGAGATCGGCCCAAGACACAGCTTCTCTCGATGGGTTCTCTCTGCGATATCGGAGAGAGAACGAACCTTGGTCGGAAGAAATTTACCTACCTCCCACTACCGATTCATACCTTATCTCAGGCCTCGGTTATTCAAAAGGTAAATCCCGGGGTAAGGAGGAATAGATATATATATTCTGGCGTGGTTGGGGGTACCTTGGTGGTGATCCCTCTGTATCTTCGTGTGTGTAATCGAGTGTCTTCACTTCCCGAGTTCAAGCATTATGCCCACCCCATAAAGAATAAGAAATGGGTTAATAAATTTGTACAGTGTCCCATAAATTCGGATCCGGATCAGAGCGAGTTACTCCTCAGGAAAAGGTATCCGCCTTTTCTTGAGGAGTATAACTCGCTTCCATATTAGCCTTTTCGTGTTATGCTACCTGCAACAAAAAGATTATCCCAAAACAAGACCTCAATTTGAACATTTGTTTTAGTTCTAATCTATTACTTTTGTTGTAAATTTAATTTAAAATAAATTTTCCTATGACACCAGACTTATGGGACACCCTGTATATATATAAAAAAGATAGAAACTGATATCAGTTATCGTTTATTGTTTTATCCGGCCAAATGAAATGATAGGTACTCGCCACCTAGCGTATGGAGTGAGTGAGAGAACTAAGCCTTGCATAAGAATACTCGCGTGATTTGAAGTATATTGCCAGAAAGTGCCTATCACATTAATCTTAAAAAAATGCAAGCCTACATGCTTAGTGTATTAACTTCTGTTATTTAAGTTCATGACATTCTTACGCCGGTAATTTAGTTCTCCTTGCAAACGCTAGATGGCAGAAGAGTAAAAAAGGCTAATGCAAAACTGAATTGAGTTACAGATCTTGTGAAATATAATCTCTCGCGTCACTGATCCTTCAAACATTGTCGTGTGGAATCTAGTAGACTTTTGTTAAAATTTGGCTCTATTTAATTAAACGAGGAAATAATGAGGTAGGTTAAAGCTTAAAAAAAAAAAAAAAAAAAATTATAGTTCATTTTTAACTGAAATAACCATTTGCTGTAACTCTTAATACAAAACAAGGAAATGGCTGAACTAGATTTTGCTTCGATGTTTTCTTCCAAAAATGGCGTAAGACGTGTGTGTGTGTGTGTGTACACATTTTGCTAAAAGTTTGTCTAACATCTAGATTTCTTCTAACGGACAAGGTAGCTAGACTTCACAAGACCCATGGTAAAAAGTCTATAGTAAAATTGGTTCATACCATAACCGCGATCCATCTTCATTTTACGCGACATTTGGGTTGATTCCTAATAATTAAAGTACAGTACTCAAAATATTTTACAAATGTCGCGTAAAAGTCTAGGAAAAATGTTTGTAGGGAAATGACCTCCTGAGTAGTTTATTACGAAGAGGGTCAGGTGTGATTGGCTGAGTCCATTCATTTCGGCGTAGGGGAGTTTCAGATGGAAGGCGGGCATAATATTTACTCGGTAAACGAGAGAGATTTGCCCTTAATTTTAAAACACCATTCATTATTATTGATATGCTTTTATATATCATGCTCTTACGCCCACACTATACCCAGAACGTTACCTACACCTCCCCATCCGTCATTCAACAACTTCTCTTTCCAGATCCTGGCTGGTACAAAATAAAGCTTCTTGGATACAACAACGAAGGGGAAGGCACACCCGCCGTAGAGGTGTTCCATACCCAAGGCCAGGGGATGGGGCACGAAGTCTCCCAAATGCCAACTATAGAGAAAGTAGGTCGTGTCAAAAGCTGCCGTTGCGGTTTCCTTTCCATATTCCATTTTAGCTTTTTTGATTTTTTTTTTTCATTCACACACACATATATATATTATATATATATATATATATCCCCGCAAGGGGGTTCTAAGATCGTGCTCTTGAGTGCTCTTTGTGCTCGTTTGTACGTGCTTGTTCCTGGAGGTTTCACGTGCGCCCTCCCGGCCCTAGCACCCAAGGATGATGGGGCTCGACCCTGCAGTCCTTGGTCTTTTTCCACTTCGACTGTCCCCTCCACCCTTTCTTTTTCCTCTGTCTTTCCTCTCACTTTTTCTTTGTTTTTCCGCTGAGATATGCCCTTTAAATAGAGGCGAATCGGTTCTTCCCGAACTAAAAAAAAAAATATATATATATATTTTTTGTTTTTTTTGTTTCAAAGAATGACCGCTCATGGCCACCAAAAGAAAGGTGGATAGCAGAGCGAACACAGAACGAAGAGTATGGAACAACTAATGGAAATGAACAATAGACGGGGGGTGAGGAGGAGGAGGTGGGGGAAAAAGCAAAAAGATCATAGTGGGGTCACAGCCGGTAAAGAAGTCGGGAGCGAAAGAGGAAGGAGAACAACCCGGTTACCGAAAAGTAGGAACCTTCAGACAGAAGAGCGCCAAGCCTATCACAAAGCCCGACGCTCTCCAAAAAGGGAAAATACTCTGCGCGCAGCGCAGAGTAAAGCGGACACTCCACCAGGAGGTGGGCAACTGTAAGTAGGACGTCACAATTGGGACATCGGGGCACCCGATCCCCGGCCATCAAATAGCCATGGGTCAGGTGGGTGTGGCCAATACGGAGGCGGGCCAGAGCCACCTCCTTATGGCGCGACCGATGGAAGGAAGAGGCCCAACATCCCAACTTGGGTTTAATCTTGCAAAGTTTGTTATCCGTAGCGCCATCCCAGCGACTCTGCCACCGGGAGCGCAAAAACCTACGGAAGCCAGGGATATAATCAGAAAAAGGGGGGACACAGGTGAAACCTGCAGTCGGCACGCGGAACGGGCAGCTCGATCGGCAGCCTCATTTCCAGCCACGTTAACATGTGCTGGGACCCAGCAAAATACCACCTCCTTGCCACCAAAAGCGACAAGAGTATGGTACAGTAGCTGGATTCGTCGGACCAGCGGGTGGACAGAGTCAAAACACTCCAGGGCACTGCGGGAATCCGAATGGATGACGAACGACCCATCCGGATGCTCCCGCACCACCTCCAGAGCGCTCAGAATGGCATAGAGCTCCGCCGTAAAAACGGAAGCCTCATCAGGGAGACGGGTACATCGGGGAGCAAGGACAGACGACTGGGGAACAGCCGCGGATCCAACGCCCCCCGACGACCTCGAGCCATCCGTGAAGATCGCAACACATGCAGAGTGACACGCCGCATGCTGAAGGAACAGAGACCGAAGCAAGGCAGAGTCCGACTCGGTCCTGCGAACGGGGCGCAACGCCCTACAGCACGCAACAGGGTGCTCTCCCAAGGTGCAACACCACTGAAAGAGACCGGTATAACGGATGGAGGGGAGTGCCCATACCATCGAGGAGGGAGGTCACCGTGTCGGTGAAATACCAACCCCCATCCCGGCAGAACGCCCTCTCAACCACCTGGAACAGAGGAGAGGTGGGAAGACGGAGGATCCGGAGATAGTGTTTAGCAATGAGGAACGACCTCCGATCCTCCAAGGGAGGGATGTCACTATCAACCGGAGAGGAGCGGAAGGCGCCAGATGACATGCGCAGTCCTCTAGAGAGGACCGGATCCAGTATCCGAAGGGCCGTGCGGGAGGCAGAGCCATACACCACACTCCCATAGTCTAATTTGGACTGTACCAGGGACACGTATAAACGGAGGAGCGTCCGCCTATCCGCGCCCCATGTAGTATGCGACAGATGCCCCAGCAAATCCAGGGTACGTCTCGCGGACTCGCGCAGCCGGCGAAGGTGGGGAACCCAGCTCAAACGGCTGTCGAAAACCATACCCAAGAAGAGTACTGATGGAACGAGGGCCAGAGGCTGACCCCCGAGTGTAAGGTTAAAGGCCGGGACGGCGCCGGATCCCCGTCTCCTCGACGGAAGGAAGGCCACACACGAAGTCTTCGGGGAAGACAACGTAAGGCCCACCGACGACGCCCAGCGTTCAACCCGATTGACCGCGAGTTGGACTTGCCTCTCCACGAGGGGGGGACTCGTCCCCGCGGCATAGACAGCCAGATCATCTGCATAGATGGAACAGCGCACCGAGGGCGGAAGAGCTCCCGGTAGCGCAGACATAACTAGGTTGAAGCAGGAGACGCTTAACACACACCCCTGGGGCACCCCCTCCTCCTGAACATACAGGGCAGATAGGGCCGCCCCATTACGGACGCGGAAAGTGCGACGGCAGAGGAAGTTGCGAAGAAACGTGGGCAAAAAGCCCACAAAACCAAGAGACTTCAAACGGTCCATAACAACTCCCCGACGGGTCGTGTCATAGGCCTTTTGGACGTCAAAAAAGACGGCCAGAACAAGATTCCGGCGGGAAAATGCCTCCCGTACATCATGGCCAAGGAGGAGAAGGGGGTCCAGAGTACCCCGAAATCGACGAAAACCATACTGGGTCGGGGGGCATAACCCAAGCGACTCCAGTGTAAAGGAAAGTCGGACGGCCACCATCTTTTCGAGGAGCTTGCATAAGCAGCTCGTCAAAGCAATAGGCCGATAGCTCGCCACCTCCGCCGGATCCTTCCCCGGCTTAGGTATCGGGACCACAATCGCCTCCCTCCAACGGGAAGGGAACGACCCTCAACCCACATCCGGTTGAAAAGATCCAGCAAGAAGTGCAGGGCCATCGGGTGCAGATTCCGAAGAAAGTCATACGGAATGTCATCAGGGCCAGGAGCGGAAGAACGACGGGTTGCCAAGGCAGCCCGAAGTTCCCGCATCGGAAAGAGATGGTTATAGGGCTCGTTCCCAGGGGGCGGGAATGTGACCTCCGATAAAGGGCGATCCGCAGCTGAAGGCGAACGGGAAACCGCAGCAAAAGCACCGGCCAGCCGATCAGCCACAGCAGCAGGATCCGAAAGGAAGCCGTCCCCGTCCCGAAGGACAGGGCGACTAGCAGGGACTGGCCTCCCCTCGATACTACGTACCTTCCGCCACACAGCAGCAGAAGGGGTAGATGAGAAGATGCCGGACACAAAAGCACGCCAAGAGGCCCGACGGGCCAACTTGAGAGTCCGGCGTGCGAAAGCCTTCGCCCGCCGCATCTCAATCAAGTGGCCCGCGCGCCGGGTGCGGTGGAAGCGGCGCGTTGCCCTCTTCCTCTCGCACACCGCCTGGTGACATGCTGGAGTCCACCACGGGACGCTACGAGTCCGCGGGTTACCGGAAGAACGAGGAATACAGTCCTCCGCGACGCCCATCACCACCCGCTCGAAGAACTCCAAGCCCTCATCCATATATATATATATATATATCCCCGCAAGGGGGTTCTAAGCTCGTGCTCTTGAGTGCTCTTTGTGCTCGTTTG
>JAJOZX010000284.1:930000-1007500 GCA_023014485.1 Bathynomus jamesi
GTGGATACAAAAGGAGGTGGACGGCAGTGTTCTGACGTCCACGGTAAGAGCAGGATGGAGTATTTAGTGCACAATTTGGTGACGACACTGACGAGGTCTTTCGTCACCAAATTTACTTAGTTGTAGTCTCCTCGTTCGTTAATTCATTTTGTGGTTTAGTTTTTAGTAAGTCTTTAGTTTTAGCAAGAATCGCATCTTCATTTCTTTCATTGGTAATCTGCGGGTTGTGAACATGCACAGTGACCGACGAACTTCAGCATGAACAACTGTTGTTTTTTACTATCCTCTTTTGTTTCATGCTCATTATGACTTACTCAGAATACACATTTTTACCCATTGTTTTTGTGTCCCGCACGGCGATGTCCCTACCCAATTTGTTCATGCGTGTCTCAGTCCATGAGCCACACCGTGGGTTACACAATACACACATTTTTCGCATAGTCACTGCATACGTAATGGACATAGTATGGTCATGATATAGTATGGGATGCTATCGCTCTTTCCTTCCTCCTCCTCCTCCCCCTTCAAAAAAGGGGGCATGCCTGTTCCGATAATACATTTCTAGTTTTTGAGGTGTGTCCACATAAACTTAAGCATGCAAACCACATTTTCATCATCTTCATACTATAGACACCAAAGATAGATAATAGATTTCAATTCTAATTCCACCCACAAACGAGATGTCATTTCCGTTTATAACCTATGCCTTTAATCCCAGTTTTGCATCCCAAAATGGGATACAGAAATCCCATTCGCTAAACTAGATTTTGGCTTTCACCTACATTTGGTTATCTACGAGTACCATTAAAATAATAGTGATATGGGCTGTTGTTTGAAAACCACGTATTGGTTCCAGATCAGCGGATTGGTTTCGAACACGGAGTATTGGTTCCAGGTTAGAGGTTGCAAAGAGGATACTTGCGGATCATACAGTGACCCCTACCCTGTAAGAATCAGAGCCATCATCCCAGATCCCTCAGATTCATCTAAACTCTGTAAGTAGAATTTTTACGTAAAACATGTCACTTTTAACCCTTTACTGGCCAAATATTTTGTAGGGTTAAGTTATGAATACGTGTATTTGAAAGGTTACAAATTTGTCCTTTTGGGCAGTAAAGGGTTAAGTTAAGACCAAACGCATTAATTAAGGGCGCTCAAGTTAACTAGTAGGTGAAGACATTTAGCCCTTTAACTCGTGAATGTTACCCTTATTGCGTACGACAGTGATTCTTAATCCCTGGGTTACCAACCCATTTTGATTGAGTGTCATTAAGTTGTCATTTATCATTTAATTGTACATTTTTTTATCTATTACGAATTAACTTTTTGAAGGCATGGGTCTCCGAGCTAGCCCCGCGACCAGAATTTGGGTCGCAGCCTAAAAAGGTTAAGAACCACTGGTGTACGAACTAAAAGTAATTCGTTTTGCTTATTAAGATGCAAGACTGCTTAATTAATTAATTCGTTATCTTCCAAGGACTTCATATTTACCTAGCCACCCATCATAGTATATATATTATATATTATATATAATATATATATATATATATATATATATATATATTATATGTATGAGGAATATTTCCATCGGAAAGCATAACCGATGAATTGGGATTGAAAAGAAAAAAAAAAAAAGTAATTCCGATAATGTTTATGCGACTGTATTGAAGGACGGTGATTGTAGCGAGAGGTTCATTAATATTCTGAAATGATAGTCTCTAAAATGGGACTTGTGGCATTTTATGCGGAATACTGTAGTAAGCCAGTATCCGTTGTGACTCATAGGGTATAACGCCGTTCCAGCAAGTGAAGTGAAGACACCGAGATCGCGAGTTCGACTTCCAACATTGCTGGTTATATTAATAGAAACCCAGGAATTGGTGCAATAACCCGCGTTCTTCTGGCCTGAGCGCTGTGCCAGATTTTGGACTTCCTCTTTGATTATAGTAGTAGCCAGTAGGGTTTAACCTCTTAACGACTGAATTGTTTGTAGGGTTAAGTTATAAGTGCGTGTATTGGAAACGGTACAAATTCGACCCAGTTGTCCAAAAGAGGTTAAGCTAGAAAGTTACCGAGAAGACAGATGGAAGAAACAATGAGAGTATCTCGACATTAACTTGGCTTAAAACTACAGGGTGGGCCGTAAGTTTCCATACATAGGAAAAATAAACATTTTTTTATGGACAACCATTTTTATTTATATAATATGCTCTACATGGTTGCCATTGTTTTGAAAACACATTTCAATACGTGTTCCCCACTGTTGATGAACACGCATTAGCACAGTTGACGTTATGCTTGTAATGGCGTTGGTGATACGTTCCTTTAGATGATTTATGTCTCGTATCTTTTCCTGATACACCATGGCCTTCAAGTGCCCCCAAAGATAGAAATCAAGGGGGGTGAGATCTGGGGATCTGGGAGGCCACTCCACAGGACCACGCCGACCAATCCAAGCATCCGGAAACTGCTGCTGATCCAAATACCGACGCACGTGAAGACCATAATGAGGTGGAGCTCCATCTTGCTGGAAGTAAACTTGGAAGTTACCTTCCTCGTTTAGCAGGGATGGGAAAATCTCTTCTTGCAACATGTTAAGATCAGGGTTGTGGAGTCGGTCCAAAATTTTCCGACTCCACACATTGTAAAAATTCGACTCCGACTCCACACATTGTAAAAAATCTAAAAATCCGACTCCGACTCCGACTCCTCACATTTTAAATATACGACTCCGACTCCTCTAGTGTTTCACTCTATAATTATCATAATAATAAGACATTTCATCACCACCACATGAATCGTCAGGTTACTTTCTAGGATAAGGGAACATTCAAATATTAAGAAGGATATTGACTTGTAGATATTATCATATTAAGGGATTTTTATTTTTCCAATATATATATATATATATATATATATATATAATGAAAAAGATTCTCTTAAACATAATTAAGGTCTAACCAGTAGTAGTGCTACTTAAAATTGAATAACCCTTCTTAACCTAGTGGCTATAACCAGGGTTGTGGAGTCGGTCCAAAATTTTCCGACTCCGACTCCACACATTGTAAAAATTCGACTCCGACTCCGACTCCGCCCTGAAACGTGCGACTCCACGACTCCGACTCCACAACCCTGGTTAAGATACCTTTCGGCATTAAGATTTCCACTGACAAAAATTGGTCCAATAATTCTGTCACCCCATATCCCGGCCCACACCATCACTTTACCGGCACCTTGCATCTTCGTCGGACTCAGCCAGTTAGGGTTAGCATTACTCCAATAACGTATGTTTTGCCGATTAACCTCTCCATTGACGTAAAAATTTGCTTCATCAGTAAACAAGATCTTACGTCAAACGCATATTCTTAGGGTATCTGAAACATAAAAACAAACGTTTAATTTTTCCTATGTATGGAAACTTACGGCCCACCCTGTATACGAGACACCCCATGAATAAGTGGGTTGGAGCTTGGACTCGGGCTAAGAATGTCTAGGTTTGATTCCCACCTTCGTCTACGTATACCTCGTGATTGCCCGGGCTCGGGCGACTCTCTCACCACCCCAGCCCCGGGTGGAGCGGAAATTGGATAACCGGATGTTACCTTAAAATTAAATAAAGATGATACTGAAAAGTGGAAGAGGTCTTTACGTTGGATCTAGACAATCTAAAGGTCGCTACATCATCTGAACTCCGAAAACGGTCCCTCACCCAACTACTGATCAAACTCAACGTCTCTTAACTTCGTTGATTCACGGGATTAGGAGGTCCCGTTATGGAATTAGATAAATTCTGTGAGGCTGAATGTCTTTCCGAATGTAAAAATAAGTGTGTTAATCCATTAGTGCCAATTGGTAGAATTTCCTACCAACAAAATTGTCATTATTGGCATCACTTTCTCGTATTTACGCGATCTTCGGTATGAGTCATTGATATGACGCAATCTTTTTGATTGTGTCATATCAATGACTCGTACCGAAGATCACGTGAATCCGAGTGATGCAATAATGACAAACAATTTTGTTGGTAGGAAATTCTACCAATGAGCACTAATGGATTAAAAATCTTTCTTTGGGCACAATGTTAATTAATCCTGAGCTTATTCAGTTTGTTTCCGGTTTTGACAGCTGAATGTCGATTGCAGCCGTTTACATATTAATTGGCAACAATCGAGGTTTGAAATATTTCAAAATGTCGCTGAATACAGATTATTTTGGTTTTGAGGAGGACACGATTCGGCTCTGATAAAGGGCAACGAACGGCGGCCGCCTAATATGGGCTTCAGACTCGTTGTAGGCCATAAGGATGTAATTTAAATTTTTTTTTTTTAACTCGAAGGTCAGGGTGACTTATTACAATAAAAGTGCATTTGTTTTTCTGAAATTGATATCTTTGATTTTATGAAAGTTAATTTTTATTATTGTTTATTAACGGTAAATTGTTCATTTCAACCTATAAATGTAATTTTCATTATGGAGTTACGTAGACTGGACAGTCGCTGTGTGTGCGGTCCCATACTGGTCTTCTGTGGTTGACTGATTTGAGGTCGGGACTCGGGAGTTAAGCTGTTTAACATGGACAAGTTCCCGTTAATGCTAGCATGGCATCTCAGTCATAAGAAGACAGGATGTGTGGGTTTGTAATCACATGGATGGTATGTTAAATTTAATTAATTTCAGGAAGACCATGTAAGTTGACTTCTACGCAACTTTGATAAGTTTTCACTTAATAATTGTTAGATATAGTGTATTGATTTTTAATAAGAAATTTAATAAATTAATTAAATTGTATGAAATTAAGGTATGTAAAATAAAATTGTTTGAAATATAAAATACTAGTTGGCACCATTTAAAATGCGCTGAGAACCCGAAGGCATATGATAACCAGATGCCAGTGTCGGTCGTGGTTTGTTTAAACTTCTGAAGGTCGGTTTTTTTTTCTAAGATGTAATTGTGATTTTAAATCTACTTAAACGAATCTCTCCACCATCAAAAAGTAATATTTTACATTCCCCGACTCGCCTCCCCCCTCGTCATGTGCATTGTTTTAATTAAAATAAAATCAGAAAATAGTGATAATCGTCGTCATTTTCCAACTCCCCCGCTTTATTCAAAGGAAAGTGTTAGCCGCAAGCGCCATATAAGTTGAGAACCCGCCACGTTATGCGTTTATAAAACAGAAATCTACGTACAGCAATAGAAAGAGTGTAGACAATGTAAGATTAAAGAAAAAATAATCTCATTTCTTGATAAAATTTCACAAGTTACTGTAGGCACACTAGCTATTAACGCTAAGGCTTACTTAGAAAACTAGAATACTTATTCGAGCGAGGTACTTATAGCCCAAAACTCTTCTTTTTATTTCCTGCTATTTCTCAATATACTCACTTCGGTGAGACTTTAAATAAACATGGAATAATTTAAATTTTTGTGTATCAGATAACTAAGAAATAAAAATTAATATTTAAAAATTTCACTTTCAAGTTTTAACCTGAATTGTAGTGTTAAAATGTGTCCTCAAAAGGGGACGCTGGGCGTTAACGGGATGGCCGCAGCGGAGGGGCGGACGGATAGCGAGAACAGTTCTACCTGCCAGATTGGCCTTGTTAGAAGGGCACAGAATCGCAAGAACAGATCATGGGTGCCCGAGGGCGACCTTGGGCTGAGGTACATAGATTTGCAAAAACCAAGGACAAGTATTTGCTCGAGGCTAAGTAATTTTGGTAGGCGGGGATTTTAGAGTTCAAGAATACCTTTCTTGGGCGGTCTTCTCCGTTATCTGCCTATGGCATAACGGTCCGCCGAATAGCGTGTGACTCTATAGCAATCTGAATTTTTAATTGGTAAAACTTGCATGGAAAATAACCAATCGAAGAACAGGACCTTTGTCCCAAAAACTTGGCGTTTGAAAAGAACCTGATGGAGAGTAGAGGAAATGTAACAGAGAAACCGTCCATAAAGATTAATGAGTAATAGACACGCTTGGCTGGACGAATTGAAAATTAATATTATGAAATTCCTATTATTCCTGAGAATAGCTTGAATAATAATATTTTTTAAAGTTATAATTATGGTTACTATGTATGGGCGTATTCATATTTACATACAATGCAGTATTGTTTGGTTGTGGTGGTTCGTTGATGTATACTTTTTATTCTCTTTCTAGGTGTAAATGCCATAAGTTACCCTATTGAAGTGTTACGAAATTCTGTAATTCTTGTTTGGCAATTTTTCTTTTAAAATTGGCCAGAGGAAATTATTGTTACTGTTTCGAGTGAAGTGTTCAGAAAATGTTGTAAATTAAATGTGAAGTGTGATAATTAATCAGTAGCAGTACAAACTTTTAGATAATTTTCTTCAAAATTTCAAGAGGCTCGATTTGGAAGCAACCAAGTTGAATCCAGACTCCACTAGTGGCGTTTAGTTGACCCAAGTAAGGTGATCGATCACCGACGAAATCGGGAGAGACAGATAGAACCGAATGCGTAGCGAGTTTAGTGCAGGACAATTTCGAGCGAATTTGATCTAATGGTATTTTCGGGCAGTCTTGGTCCCACAGTTTGAATGCTTTGCTCAATGTGCGTCTTACTACTTGGTAGACAACCCACGAGAATTTGAACGCGTGTTTAAGGCTTCACTGTCCATACAGATACAGAGTAGGTTCGTTGTGAAGCCGCTTACGGCCAAATGATCGTTTGATCAATGCCATGTAGGGAGCCTTTCAGTTGGTTGGAGCAGAGCAGTAGTGCTCGCCGAAAAAAGTCGATGAGAGTGGCGAATTTATTCCTCGGCTTCAAGAATTGCAAATTCCATCCAATTCCGGTACGCGGTTCCACTTTCAGTATATCTCCATCCCTCTGATCCTCTTTAAATTGAACGAAATTTTTTTTCGCCATTTTTTGGAGAAAGAGCGGAATCTCAACGCGTGCTGCTCTGTTGCACGGTAATGCAACCCCTTGCATTCTAGCGAATTGGGCAGGAGAGCTGCGAGTGAGAATTCAAAAGGTCCGTTATCAGCTTTCAACAGACACAAATACAACAGAATGCTATCTGAACAACGTTCAGAAATTGATGTACACTGATTATTTAGCATTTGTTGAAGTTATAATGAAAGTGTTCGGATATTGCGCAAAGTCTTTTATTCTCGTGTCATACTATGTGCGCTATGGTCGGTATGTTTTATAAACATTTTCTTGTTTTTTCTGTGGTTGCCCTGTAGTAACTATGTAACTACATAAATAATTTTTCAAATGTACAGCGATTTTTTGAGAAATCGCCGGAATAGATTGTAAACTTGGAATTTGTTGCAACCAATTTTGAGAAAATTATTCTAAATTGTAGACGTAACAACTTTGCTACAGGCAATCATTGAGTCATTAGTGTGAAATGTTACTCTTTTTCAAACGTTGCGTAGACTATAAATTAATTTTTCGATTTTTATAAAATAATACAAAATATCCAATGTGTGAAATTTGTCATTGAAATGATTTTTTGTCTGTTCTTTCAACTCTAATTTGTTAAAATAAATAAATGTTAGTTTTCCTATTGAAAACTTATTTTTAAGGGGGTGAGGTGAGTGTCGTGTATTGGTTTTTAAAACGAAATTTAATACACTCATTAAATTATATGAAATTAAAATGTAAAATGAAATTGCTTGAAATATAAAATACTAGTTGACACTATTCGAAATGCGTTGAGGGAGCCGAAGGCATATGATACCCAGAAGCCAGTCTTCGAGCGTGGTTTGTTTAAAGGTGGTCGGATTTTTCCCCCCCAAGATGAAATTGTCATTTAAAATGAATTTCTCTCCACCATCAGTGTGTTAAATTATAGCTTCGCTCGCCTCCCCCGTCATGTGCATTATTTTAATTAAAATAAAATCAGAAAATAGTGATGATCGTCGTCATTTTCCAACTCCCCCGCTTTGTTCAAAGGAAAAGGAAAATGTTGGCCGCAAGTTCCATGTCAGTTGAGAACCGACCACGATATCCGTTTATAAAATAGGAGAAATCAGCGTAAAGCAATACAAAGAGTGCAGATAACGTAAGATGAAAGAAATAAGTAACTGGAAACTTTTTTTTCCTTAAAGGAAGATGTCGGCCGCGGGTTCAGGTCTCAGCTGAAACCGGCCGCGCTATCCGTTTATAAAATACGCGGAAATCAGTATAAATAAATATTGTGTGTGAAATAAGGAAGATTAAAGGAAAGTAAACAATAAACACATTTTTACGACAGTTGAGAAGTTTTACTGCCGAGCTCGAGGTCGTGGCATAGAGTCCCGCATCAGACTGTGATTTCAGATTCCTTGGTGGGTCGTGGTTCGGATTCCACGTTAAGCTGTAGAACCAAGATGAGGCAACGAGTCTGACCTTCGTCAGAATGAACAATTTGGGCGGAACCGAAAAACCAGGGTTAACCAGGATTATTGATTACTTATTTATTTATTTTTCATTATTATTACTAAACGATACTGTAAAGGGTTTCCCCCGAATCGTTCTGTGAAATATGTATTTATTGCGAGTGTACTGTAATTTCGGAAATGAGTAGCGTAAGTTGGTTGTGGCCTATCAGCATACCTGGAAGTGCACCATCGATAAACCCATCTCCTAAGAGAGTAGGCCAGTTTCGCATGTTACGCGCTGCCCTGTTTCACTTTCAGCCTGAATTCTTCTTAACAAATATTTAGTACGGGCAGTAAAAAAAAATAATTCGCTAAAATAATAAAAATAAAAAATAGTCTAATAATGTTTAGTTGGAACGTCAAAAAATTTCTGTTAACCCATTAGTGCTCATTGGTAGAATTTCCTACCAACAAAATTGTTTGTCATTATTGCATCACTCGTATTCAAGTTATCTTCTGTGTGAATCATTGATATGACGCAATCTCTTAAACTGCGTCATGTCAATGATTCTTACCGAAGATCACGTGAATACGAGAAAAAGTGATGCAATAATGACAAACAATTTTGTCGGTAGGAAATTCTACCAATGGGCACTAATGGGGTTAAGATACCGGAATGTTTGAACTTATTGTTCAAACTAAATAAACTTTGCGAAATTCCCGCGAAGATCCCGGGACGGAAGGATTAATACAGTCCACTTTTTGTCCTCTAACTAAGGCCTGTCACAGCTCCGCTCTCAACTTTACCTCTCGCTTCCAACGTCTATCTTCAACCGTCTTCCGGTTTCTTCCCGTGAGCGCTCTCGCCTTTGTCCCGTTCACGACTTCCCATCCCTGTTCTCGGTTGGATACAAAATTTTGAAACATTTTTCCTCATAAACCTGGAACTACGCAAAGCTTTGAAATGTTCTATATACGAACATTTTTATTAAATCCTACTACTTGTATATTATTTATCTAACTTATTTAACCATATTAAATCCTCTCATATATATATATAAATATATATATATATATGTGTGTATGTTTTTTTTTTTTTTTTTTTTAACCTATATATAGGCTGTTACCCTTTTATGTACTTCAGTGTTCCTGAGGATGTCATTAGACGAAAGCGCTTGAGCACCATTTTGTGTTTCCTTTCCTGCGTGGTTTTATTCATCATATATATATATATATATATATATATATATATATATATATATCCAGTCCTCGTTGTTCGTCGTTTCGTTAAACCTTCGTTTTAAAAATAAATTAAATTACAGTATAGCTATGCGCAATTTTTAATTAACTCAGTTACACCTCTTTATCGTAAACCAATTAAAGACGTACGATGTAACCATCATTTCAAACAAATAACTCTACAATTATTATACTATGTCCAATTGCGCGATAGTTATGCTACAGTTTGTCCAATTGCGCGATAGTTATGCTACAGTTTGTCCAATTGCGCGATAGTTATGCTACAGTTTGTCCAATTGCGCGATATAGTTATGCTACAGTTTGTCCAATTGCGCGATAGTTATGCTACAGTTTGTCCAATTGCGCGATAGTTATGCTACAGTTTGTCCAATTGCGCGATAGTTATGCTACAGTTTGTCCAATTGCGCGATAGTTATGCTACAGTTTGTCCAATTGCGCGATAGTTATGCTACAGTTTGTCCAATTGCGCGATAGTTATGCTACAGTTTGTCCAATTGCGCGATAGTTATGCTACAGTTTGTCCAATTGCGCGATAGTTATGCTACAGTTTGTCCAATTGCGCGATAGTTATGCTACAGTTTGGCCAATTGCGCGATAGTTATGCTACAGTTTGTACAATTGCGCGATAGTTATGCTACAGTTTGTACAATTGCGCGATAGTTATGCTACAGTTTGTACAATTGCGCGATAGTTATGCTACAGTTTGTACAATTGCGCGATAGTTATGCTACAGTTTGTACAATTGCGCGATAGTTAAAATACATGTACAGTTATAACATCATGAAGGCGGTGAAAACATCGGAGAGTTATGAAGGGAAGCGACTGTCAAGTGACACGAACACTGTGTGGAAAAAGCTGTGGCCTGACTGCGTAAATGATTTCGTTAGTTTTGAATCTGATGTGCCTAAAATTCGCAACATTGTACAGCTTGCGCAACGGGCTGGGTTCAGTGAAGTTAATGAGGATGATGTGGAGGAGTTACTAAATTCTCGTGGGGAGAGTTTAACAAACGAAGACCATAGAGCTGACCCAACAAGCGGAAGACGCGTCCGCGAGTGCTGCTGCTGAAGGGGGCTCCACCAGAGAGAGTTCTTACACGCAAAGCGCTCTCGGACATCTTTAATAAGGTCAATGAAGCATTGGGACTTGCCTCTGAAAATAACCCTGACATGGAGCGCAGCAGTGCAGTGGCAAGGAAGATACAGGATACAATTTCTTATCCGGGGAAAAAAAAAAAAAAAAAAAAATTAATTCTTAAAGAAGTGATGTTCATCTTGAAGATGCATTTTTATTAATTAAATTTATTAGTTAGGTATTTTTTTTTCCAGGTGACACTACATTAATGCATTTTGTAAGATATTATTGTAAAAATGAGTAAAATTATGCCAAATAGTTTGTATGATAGAAACATTTTCGTCGTCAGAACGTATCTTCCATGTAAGTTAGTGGGATAGTCGGCCCCGTTGTTCGTCGTGGCCCTCAGGGACACATCCACGACTAATAATGAGGACTATATATATATATATATATATCGGGTGGCCCCAAAAAACGCCTTGATATTTAAACATCAATAACTTCAAAAATATATAGTTCACACTTCCAAAATTTACATAACTTTTACCTCAATCTATTGATAAGCCATCATAAAAATTTCGGACCGCTACATAAAATACTTTTTCAACAGCTGAGGGAACATTGAGGTATGGTGAAAAAAACGAATATCCTACATGTGTATAGCTGTATCTGGCAACTATTCTAAGACTTGTAGTAGTTTACTTAGCCTATGGATAATCTGTTAGTCTGAAAAACGTCAGATGATATAGGCTACGCCCATCTTAAATACTGTTTTTCAAACTTACCCTTCAAATTATGGTTCTAACTAACGGTGAAAAAGCGGTGATTGAAAATTGTTTCTTGGAAAAAAGATGGACTGGGGCAGTGGGGCAAGAATTTTGAGGGAATTTCCAGGAATAACTTGTAATGTTACGTCTGTGAATAGAATAATTAAAAAACTTAAAGCAACCGGTTCGACGGCACGGAAGCGTGGAAGTGGTCGGCCTAAAACAGTTTACACTCAAGACAATATAGCAATGATCGAAATGATGAGCCTATCTCAAGAGGATCGACCTGCGTCACACTGCTCTCAGAGGAAAATTGCAAGAAATTTAGGTATCAGTCGAAGTTCCATACAAAGAATGCAGAGAACGGTAGGACTTAAAGCATTTAAAAGGATCCGTGTTTCAAGACGTGACAGCAATGTAAGAGTTAAAAGAAAAATTCGTCGTAAAAAATTGCTCGATAGGTTTTCGTCCAGTGGTGTTAAAAAAATAGTTATTACAGATGAAAAAAGATTCCACCATCGAGATTGCTCAAAACTTCCAGAACGATGTTGTTTATCCCTTTGACTACCAGAAGTAAGTCCAATTGGGACCTATTATCCCGATGGTAGTCAAAGAGTTATGGTCGGCGTAAGAAAGACATTCCTCCATCGAGACTTCACCACCAGACAAGTCGGTTTTCCAAAAAAATCATGGTATTAAGGAATGGAAAGACGAAAATTCATTTCATTTCAGCTGAAATTAATTCAGAAACCTATGTAAATCTCTTAGAGAATCTTTTGCCTGATTATTGGCGTCTGTATTATGGAAAAGATTTCATACTCCAACAAGATGGTGCTATAGCTCATACTAGCAAGTTCACACAGGATTATCTACAACAGACTGTAGTCAACTTTATTGGAAAAAAAACACTGGCCCCCGCAATCACCCGATTGCATTCCAATGGATTATTGCATTGGAACACACTAGCAGAGACGATTTATGAAGGCCAAACAGAAGAGTTTATAGAAATGCAATGAAAGAAAAAATATACTCGAATGTTCGGACAAAATAACATTAGCAGAAGTCAGAAAATGTATCATGTGGAAGAAAAGGTTAAGATTAGTTTGTATGCAGGATGGTAAACATATGATCATATTTGTTGATAAGATGTGAATAATAAACTTTGTTCAGTTTATGATATTCGTTTTTTTCACTATACGTCATTGTTCCCTCAACTGTGGAAAAAGTATTTTATTTAGAGGTCTGAAATTTTTATGATGGCTTATCAATAGATTGAGGTAAAAAGTTTTGTAAATTTTGGAAGTGTGAACTGCATATTTTTGAAGTTATTGATGTTCAAATATCAAGGCGGTTTTTTTGGGGCCACCCGATATATATATATTATATATATATATATATATATATATATTTCTAAACTGGACGAAACGGAAAGTGTTATGTCACGTGATTATTAATTTGATCGGAGATGGGCAGTATTTAAACACATTTATATTGTAATACTTATACTTATAAATACTTTTTTCGGTGTGTATTTAAATACTTTGAAAGAGTATTTGTTATTTGAAAATACATATTTTTAAATACATTTCGCAAATACATTTCTTAGCCTCAACTGTCAGATAACAATTTGCGCCCTGAAACAAAATACAAAATCTTTCTAATCATCTAAGCCACCTGATCCAATCGTTACTAGATGGGCCAGTTGGTTGAATGCAGCGTTTTATTACGCAAGGCATCTTCCAAAAGTAAGACAGATTGTGGAAGGATTCGAGGGCAACGATATCCTCGTTAAAAGAGCGAAAGCTGGCGTCAAATCAGATGGGTTAGATTTTCAGCTCTTACAGTTGCAAGAACAGTTAATATAAAAAATTATATCAAAAAGCGTTTGCAAACAAATGATATCAAGGATATAATTTTGATGACCAGGAATACTATATATCCATCATTATACGTTCTACAAAGAAACTGTCAACCTACCTCAGCATCAGTCGAAAGAAGTTTTTCGATTCTTCGAAAACTCCTAGCCAAAAGACAGAAACTTCAAATCCGAAAATGTTAACTACATTGCGGTGTTGTATAATGCAGATGTGGAATAATTGTATTTAAAGATGTTAACTGACTGCATGTGGAGTGTTGTATAATATATTAGTTTTTTGTATCAATCTTTAAATAGATTATATAATTTATCACTAAAATTACACAACTAATAGTTTGTAATCACGAAAATTGCTTTACAATAAGTCAAATTAGACAATTTAATGGTACATATTTATTAGGTCAATAAAGTCAATTTTGGAGGAAAATAGTCAATTTTGTTTTTAAGTCAATAAAAAATTGCCCTACATATGAGTTATGCATACATGTTTATAAAGTCTAATAGATGATAATATCAATAAACTAATGTTACCAAGAGATAGGTTTTAGAAAAAATTCTGGCATAATATAGTTGGATAAGTATTTAAAAATGTATTAGAAAAAATTCTGGCATGATATAGTTGGAAAAGTATTTAAAAATGTATTTGAAATGTATTTAAATACATTTATGTAATGTATTTAGTATTTAAATACATTTTGAAAATATGTAATGTATTTGGTATTTAAATACTTTAAGGAAGTAATGTATTTAGTATTTAATTACATTTAAAGTATTTTGTGCCCATCTCTGATTCTGATGCCTAATGGATGAACAAGATAAGTATGAACGCGATGAGACTTATTTTTCTGGTTTCGTGCCAAAAATCACGTACTCATCTGAGGCTTATTTCCTAACTTTATAATCTATTAGACCTAACTTATGTTATAGATAAGTTATAAGTTATAGATTTTAGTATTTCGTATTTATTAAAAAAAAAAACTCAATTTTACAATCCCAACAATTTGAACTCTTGCAGATTTAATCGTGGGACTAGCTGTGGCCGTGACAGTTCTTCTCCTGGCAGCTATCTTCACTGTCTACATCCTTAAATTTAGGGGATCGAATTCTGGTACCGTGTTAACGTCGAACGCTAATGGGACCGTCGGGGGTAACCACGACGAAGGGGGAAGGGGTTCGCACCCAGGGAGCAGGAACGGGGTTTCAGATTTGAATGGAAGAGAAGACGATTATATCCCCATGCCGAACAGGATTCACACCGACCTTCCTACAACACCACTCGATACCAAGGTACGATTAGTGCACACATTTAGTGGGATTCATCGTGTACACATTTAGTTGGATTCATCGTGTACACGTCGAAACACCGTTTCCCGTTAGATCAGGGAGGTTAAGCGACGTTGCGTCTATCCAGTAGTTGAATAGGAGACCATCCTTTGCGTTCGGATGGTATAGCGACCCATAGTTTGGGGTTCCACGTAAAATTCAGGCGCCTTTCGTCATGATCTTTTGCAAAGGAGATTAAACAATTCCAATTATTATAAGTTTAGCGACCATTTTGCCATATTTTGTTGGTCAGATCTTCAAAGTCCTACACTGTATTGAAGGGGCTCAGCTCAAATCTCGAAGTCATATCCTAGCATGCCTCTAGGATTTATCATCGAGCGCCATCAGTCTTCTTCACTGAACGTAAAGGATGGAGCTTTTCTATTTTAGAGCGAAGGCGGGATTAAATTAAGAAGCTTTTTTGGAAATAAAACTTCTTAGGCATTAAAAAAGGTTTTTGCATTAATTGATGTTACAAAAGTATTTCAGTTCAGAAAGCTTTGTCTTGTATGAAACGTTTTAGTAAGTTATGTGGTTTTCCCCTTGGGTAATTAATTCCCCATTGCCTCCGTCCTTCCCTTTAGGGGGGCTACAACAACACCCGAGTGAATGGCTTCACAACCTCCAAATGTAACGGCGTGGTCAGAGGAAAGGATTCGCACTATGGTACCAACGCCAGCTCAAAAAGGGTACGTAGTTCCATTTTCCTTAAACTGGATACGTATGGGAGTTCAACAGGGAACCCGCTTAAATAGCCGTTTGAGGGCCAGTGCCCCACATTGTGTACGAAGTGAGGCAGGGCACGACGCGTAGATGAGAGAGAGCAAGAGCTATCACTCCGGCATTTAGTGTATAGAAAGGACCTTCATTTTATCCACCATGCCCACTATGCGGGCATGTTGAAGGAAACGTTTGTTCCTCGCTGACACGCCCGAATGACCCTCCTATTCCACACCAGACCTCGCTTGACCCATTTCTTGTTTCAGGAGGATGACTTCGAAGAGCGCCAGCGCCTGTTCTCTCCCTCCCGCAATGGGGACCTCGTATCCAGGGTGTACGGAGGAGAAACCCCAGCTGAAGACGAGAACCCCCTCAGTCTAGCACCGAGTGGTGGAAACAAATCCCCTCAGACCGATGGAGGCACGGACACTCCCCCGAGTCCCTACTCTCTCCTTCCCCCTACTAACAGTAGCAGTAACTCGGCCCACACCTCCCGACCCATTATAGAATAGTAGGCAATAGTACAGTAGATTAAATAGTATTTTTGTTAAATTTAGTTATAATTTGTGTACTTTTCAAAGCGGGTATTAAGATGTATACAAACATATTAGCTATTATTATTATTGCTATTATTATTATTATTCTTAATGATGGGGGCAGTACCCAACTAATTATAAACGTTTGTATCGGTTGGGCAAGTAAAATGCCCACGTTTTCGTTTTGGTTCTTCACAAATGTCGAGAGGTTTTAGTACAATGAACTTTGATTAGTCACTTCAACAGATGAAATAAGAGGATGCCATCATACCCACGCCCAGGTGTGTGTGTGTGTGTGTGTGTGTACATCCATTTATGTACACATAACATGTAGTGCATAGATAAATTTAAGTGTGCCTTCTCTTCCATGTACAAATTTTTTGCATCTTTTCAGTGACTGAGGCAACATAAAATTATGATTATTATTATTATTATTACCATTATTATTATTAGCTGTACTGAAATAATAATGTTTAAAAAAAATTAAATTTTGTGTGTATATATATATATATATATATATATATATATATACGACCTTCTTATGATTTTATGAGGTACCGTTTCTGAAAGAGCCTTATAAAGTACATAACAAAACTCTCTTTCAAGGCATAACATTTTCTGCTCCTATTCCTGATCCCCCAAACAAACGTTAACTACTCTCCTTCCCCCAAAGTGTAGTACGTACACTACTCCCCAAGCGCAGAATGTACTCATAGTACACCTAAATAAGTACTACTTTTCCATATTCACTGACAGATTTGACTTGTAGTACAAATAAGAAGTAGCTGAATGTAAAATCGTGGTTAGGTACTTTTAAAGGGAATGTTTTCTCCAATTTAGTACATATTAGTACATTTTCTTCGTCTTGAATAGGCACAAACGTGTGCACACGTTTGTTTGCGTGTATGTATGTATGTATGTATGTGCGCGCGCATGCATGTGTATTTTAGTTTAGCTTAGGGGAAGCTAAACATTTCACATTGATCCAAAAAACTATATATATATATATATATATATATATACCAAAATAAAACAAAGTCAATATATAGATGAGAGGAACATACTTGCTCAAGGAGGTACTTGGATATGATTTCGTTCTAAGACATCCTGGTTTTGTGAATCTTCCTCAGTAGTGTCACTACAGGTCGCAGTGGGAGGGGCCGTAAGAGGGGCAGGGGTAGTGATCTTATTCACTCATTCATTCTTTTACAAAAAAAAGAAAAAAAAAAAGAAATATAGCATTGCACTTGGTTATCCTACAACTCAGGGAAATTGTACAAAGTTATTAAAAAAAAAAGTGTAGAATTTTTTTTTTTTTTACCAAATACTTTGCAGTAAACCTCCCACGAATTATTAATATTGTTGTTCTCTCTTTTCTCTCCTCTCTCTCTCTCTCTCTTTGTATACCGTATAGCTGAAACAATCCGATGATCGCGCATTATAAAAAGCTCATTTTTGAAAGGAAAAGTTAATTTTTTTTAAGCATTATTATTAGCTACTCTTATGTTTAGGTTGTTTTCATTATTGTAATAATATATATATATATATATATATATATATATATATATATATATATATATATCTCGCTTTTGGACGTTTGAAAATGTTCTTTTTCGGCCATAGTTAAAACATTCGCAAGTTCCTTTGATAAAATCTACCTCAGCACTTCATAACAAAAAACCATTATATATATATATATTTATTTATATATATATACAATGGCACGTTTGGTATGTGATATAACTGTCAATTTCAGGTTAGTTATTTTGGTCTTTTTTTTTTTTTTTTTTTATTTAATATTACATTCAATAGTACCGGGTATCACCATAAAAACTACCTCAGCCTTCTGTTGTAGTCTATCATAGTATGAAAGCGTGCGTGTGCGTGTGTGTGTGTGTGTGTGTGTTTTATATATAATATATATATATATACACACGCGCATATATTTAGTCTGCTTGCGTGCGAGTTGCGTGCGGTTTTTTTTTAAGGTGTATATACGACGTCAATTCCCATTATTTTTCCAATGGCAGACCTCTTCATACGTAAGAAACAGTTTTAAGCTTGTTACAATTAAAGGTAGTCACAATATTATATATATATATGTATATATATATATATATATATATATTATATATATATATATATTACACTATATATCAACAGAGCTAATGTAGCATTTTTTATTTGTAAAGTGGGTTATTAATAAGATCTTCAATTTTTCTTGTGCTCAGTTGTAAATAGAAGTAGGCTTAAGAAAATAGTATATAGGAATTTGCCCGTTCATTATGAGTTAAAGATTATGTGGAAGTTTTATTTTTATTATTATTATTATTATTATTATTATTATTATTGTGGGTATTTTGTTATGCCAATAAGTTGGCGTACCTCTTATTGGTGGCGAGAATCTGTGCTTTAGCTTCCATTTGATTTCTTTGTGTTTCTGAAGTAATTCCTACTAACTCAGTTTTGTGGTAAAAGAAAACCTTATAACGCTGCTATTCATTGATTCCTCACACACACACACACACACACACACACACAATATATATAATTTGTGTACAAACATTTTTTTTATTGGAGGTGCTACAGTGTATATGCTCATAAAATACAAGTCGCTTTTCTTAGTGAACTTTCGGAGGAGGTTTATAGACCTAATTGTTTTAAAAAAATAAAATAAAAATTATAGTGTTTTTGTGCATTGATGCAGCCATACTACTTGTAGTATTCGATTTCTGAGTGGGAGAACCGTGCAAACGGTATAAGCCAATCAGTACATTGCAAGATGTTGATTGACATGGTATATTCCAGTACAGTGTAACACATTTTTATTGAGCTAAAGAAACTTTTTTTTTTAATTATAGATAAAAACGCGGTTAATAAATTACTGTATCCCCTTCCCCTTTGGCTATATATATATATATTATATATAAAATTAAAAAATATATATATATATATAAAAAAAATTAAAATTAATATATATATATATATATAAATTAAAATTATATATATATATATATAAAAAATTAAAATTATATATATATATATATATATAAAAAATTAAAATTATATATATATATATATAAAATTAAAATTATATATATATATATAAAAAATTAAAATTATATATATATATATATAAAATTAAAATTATATATATATATATATAAAAAATTAAAATTATATATATATATAAAAAATTAAAATTATATTATAATATATAATATAAAAAATTAAAATTATATATATATATATATAAAAAATTAAAATTATATATATATATATATAAAAAATTAAAATATATATATATATATAAAAAATTAAAATATATATAACAATTAAAATTATATATATATAAAAAATTTAAATATATATATATAAAAAATTTAAATAAATATATATATAAAAAAATTTAAATATATATATAATATATATATAAAAAACTTAAATATATATATATATATATAAAAAACTTAAATATATATATATATATAAAAAACTTAAATATATATATATATATATATAAAAACTTAAATATATATATATATATATATATATAAAATTTACATAAATATATATATATATAAAATTTACATAAATATATATATATAATTAAAATTTACATAAATATATATATATAAAATTTACATAAAATATATATATATATATAAAATTTACATAAATATATATATATATATATAAAATTTACATAAATATATATATATATAAATTTACATAAATATATATATATATATAAAATTTACATAAATATATATATATATAAAATTTACATAAATATATATATATATAAAATTTACATAAATATATATATATATAATATAAACATTAAATATAAGGTAGTAAGTTAACATGTAATACTTAAGAATTGTAAATTAAAGCATTGTGCGTTTGAAATTCGTACTGAAATGAAGCAAAATTTTTTGGTTCATCCTCATTATTGTTATAGAATGAAAATTTTCCGTAAATCGTAATTTATATTACCTTAATATTAGGAACCATTATTTATATTAATATATAAATACATTTTTATCGCTATTTTAAAAACAGTAAATCTTAATCATGTAGGTTTTTTTTTTTTTTTTTTTTTTTTTTTTTAAATGAAGACAAGTTTTTTGGTGTTTCCATATCCCATGTAACAAGACATATTTCTCCAATATTGTTGGAACGACTGAGTCCATATATTGGTCCAATATGAGGCTCATTACTGTCTAATAGATTGTTACTTGGAATATAATATAAAACATAATTATTATTATATATATATATATAATGTTTCTGTACAGAGTAACTTAAAGAATTTGACTGAAAAATTATGTTCTTGTGCAATACTCACTATTGAGAAGCACATATTGTAATTAACTCAGGTATATTTGTGCAAGTTATATATATATATATATATATATATATATATATATATATATATATATATATATATATATATATATTATTAGGGTGATTCAAAAAATCAAAGTTTTTTTTTTAATTGTTCAACCTGTTATTTTTGTTCCCTATGACAAAAAAGTAGTGTATGCCAAATTTGGTGAATTTTAAATAAAATTTACTATGTGCTACCAGGCGTCAAAGTTTCCCTCTTTTTCAATTTGTTTGTTTTTACAACTTATGATTTTATGTTTAATTGTTTATATTTCAGAATTTTTAATTAATGGTTTATATACTAGCTTGCTTTTAATTGTTGTTTGGAACTCGTAATTTTGATACCAATTAATCGATTATGGAAGCTAGGCCTAACTCACCATCACCCAGTTGCTCATTTGGGAGAAGTTCTACAAGAAAAGAAACTGAAGGAAGTATGGCTAATTGGGCAGCCCTCTGCAGTACTAAAAACATCCGTATTACCATCAGAGAAGGAAATGATGGCCCTCTTCATGCACTACAGAAATATTAAAAAGCAAGACATTAGAGAATCATGCTGCTCTACTGCGGATGATGTGCTAGCAGTTTGGAAAAAAGCAGGAATACCAGCAAAACAAAGAATACATGTAGTAGATAAAATTCAAGGAATACTGAAGGAATGACAGCTGCTTAAGAAAAACAAAGCAAACAAATTGAAAAGATCACAAAATTTAAATAATAAAGAAGAAAAATGGAAAGATAAACTGGAAAACTTATTTGACATTGCTCATGAGAATGCTATGCAGCTTATAAAAATAGAAGATAAGAAATTCTTGAAAATGCAACGTGAGAAAGGACGTCATGGAAAAATGGGTACCATTGATAAGGCTGTTGCTAAAAAAGAGCAAAGAGCAGCAGAAAAGCAACAACGTTATGAAAAGAGGAAAGCAGAAGAAGAGATCAAAAGAAAGAAGAGTGAAGAGGCTGTCATACTGACCAGTACATCATCAGAATCAGAGGAGAGTAAAAGTGATGAATCTGGTTTCTGTGCTGCACAACCTTCAACATGGAAAAGTAAGGTTGGCAAACGTAGAAAATTGTTTGATGATAAATTATTAGGAAGTCTTGATGTTGCAAAATTGAGTGACAGAAATGCGTCTCTTTTTAATGCAAACAATCAGACATCGCTTGAATGGGACATCTGCGAACAAATAAAATGCATGTGTTTCAATATAACAGCAGCCAATACTGGTCCTAGAAATGGTGCAGCTATTCTTCTAGAACAAAAATTCGACAACGATTTATTGTGGCTGGCATGTCGACACCATATATTTGAAATTATGCTGGAAGCTGTTGTTTCAAAGTCTTTATCACCATCTTCTGGCCCAGATATAGTCCTTTTTAAGAAGTTCAGAGAAAAATGGTCAAGCATTAATAAGGAGGACTACGAGACAGCATTATCAGATCCAGATATCTATGAAAATATTCATGACATCAAAGATGACATAATTATACTTGCAACAAATCAACTAGATACATTCCAACCAAGAGACGATTACCTACAACTATTGCAGTTAACAATTATTTTTTTGGGAGGTGAACCAAAAGGTGGAATCAAATTTAAACATCCAGCGGGACTTCATCGGGCTAGGTGGATGGCCAAAATTACATATTCATTAAAAATTTTTATGTTCAAATCTCAGTTCAAAATTTCAGTAAAAGACAAAAAAGGACTAAAAGACATCTGTCTATTTGCTACTCGGTTATATGTAAAGGCATGGTTTACAGCTCTTGTGCCATCTTGCGCTCCTCGTCTTGATCTGGAATTATTACAGAATCTTGTAGTCTACAAACAAATAAATGACACAATTGCATTTGTTGCTATTAAAAAACTGTTAGGTCACCTCTGGTACCTATCAGAAGAACTGGTAGCCTTGGCCTTTTATGATGATGAAGTGCCTACTGAAACGAAAAACAAAATTGTAAAGGCCTTGCAAAATACAACAGAAACTCTTCCTGCAAAACGGGCTTTTCTAGATCCTGCACTTATTCCAACGAAGAAATTAGAAGATTTTGTCATCAAATACTCAAAGATTCTTTACAACAACAGAATTTAGTTCAAAAGTTTTACTCAAAGATGCTAAAGAATGGCATAATGATGAAGAGTATAACTCCGCTAAGAAATCTATCACACAGTGGAAAGTCGTGAATGATATAGCGGAAAGAGGAGTAAAATTAATGGATGAATATAATGGATGAATATAATAAAATACTAACACATGACGAAGATCAAAAACAATTCTTGCTACAAGCAGTGAAAAACTACAGGGCTGTTTACCCTGATAGAAAGAAAGAAATATTGATGAAGTAAGGACAGCTGATGTCTCAAATATCATGCTAGTTTAATTATGCATGCTTGTGGTTATGGTAGGACCTACGGGGGAGCTTTCCACATTAAAAAAAAGCAATGCGCCTTGTACTGTACCCCCTGGGTGGTGTGGAAAAATCTGACAATTTGAGTCGTTCTGTCAATTTTTAATTGCTGGTAGCAACCCCTAAAATTAAAAATTTGCTAAAATATTTTAGGATAGTTGTTTTTATGCTGAAATGAACCATTTAAAGGGTTGAACACATTAAAATATAAAAAAAAATTTTTTACCCCCATATTTGAATCACCCTAATATATATATATATTAGTTTGCGTATGCACATCTTTTTTTATAGTTTAATTTTTTTTATTTTAATTCTAGCACATAATTGTCAGTAGATTTAAAACTTTTGAAATAAATTTTAAAAATGCTTTTCTTCTTTTACTGACAAAAAGAGAGAAACTAGTTATTTACTAGTTACTAGTGGTTATTTCTAGTTATTACTAGCCACCGTTTCATGAACATCGCTTTTGGGCCGTGAATGAGGTCAAAACGTGACTCTTACAAAGGTGGCTTTTGTCGTTTGTTTTAAATTTCATGCCCTAGTTCTGCTGCTCGCCTTTTATGTCAGAGAGAGGACCCACAACTTTACCTGGTATCAGAACCTTAAGTTTGAAATACAGGGTGTATCCATAAATTCTTATCATCATTACTTCTGCAAAATAAGAGCTTTGTAAATACCCTGTATAATTTAAGAGTTCTGAGCTCGAGCCCTTTAGATTCCTGATCGCGTAATCCACAATTTTTATGATAGAATTATCAGCTTTTTTTTCTTTGAACTGTGAACTTACCCCCGAATGACTTTAAAGTAAAGTTGGTAGTGCTTCGGCTCTGGAGCTGGAGTTGCATTGCCCCGGAGCTACGACTGAAGTTTTTATGTGTTGCAAACTAAAGGTCATACTATAATATATACTGACCAGCACAAAACGTAAGAGTCGCTCCTTTTTATGGTTTTTGGAGCTGGAACTCTGATGAGCTGGAGCTGATGCTGATGCTGCTGCTGCAGAGCGAGCCTGTAACCGGAGATAAACTCGGGAGTCGCTGCAGAGCCGCAGCCACTAGTCTCTAGGCATTACCAACGCTACTGGAAAGATCCACGACTTAGTTAATGAAAGGTTATACAGTGAATCAAAATTTAAAAAAAAAAACGCGACATACCCCATTTTCAGTGATTCATTTGTGCGATATTCGCTTATTTTTCCTAACAAACACTTTTGGTCAAAACGTTCACAGCAAAATTACTCTAAACTCTATAAGCGGAGTTGTAGACCTATAAAATTCGATCTTTTATGATGTAGAATAAATTGACGTATCTCAGTCAAATTCTCAATGCATAAGAATACCAAATACAGTTGAATTCTTTTTTTTTTAAATATTGAAAAAACTGACTTTGCGCGCTACAAACACCATATCGCCGGTGGTTACAACGCAGCCACGAAAACTGACTGTCCCGAACCAAATGTCTCAGAAATTGGGAAGAGGGACACTATGCAGTCGTGATGTACGATATCGTGACAAATCTTGCTCGTGTCACTGAATAGTGTACATAGAATTTTCTGCAGTCACTACATTGTACACATTTATATATTAGTACCACAAATTTTTTCCTTTCTATGACTGGTCAGCATTCAGAATAAAAAACTTGTTCCCTAACTGGATAATTCTCTCTCATGAATTCTCTTTGGACAATTTAAATTGTAATAGATTATTTCTTATATTTCGGCAAGTATCTATATGTATATATGGGATAGAATTCAGAATGGTTCCCAGAGATCTTTTATGTTACACAGACCGTGCATGGAACAAGGAAGTCTTCTGGGAAAATTAAATCCACTATATAATGTTATGTTTCAGACCAACAAAGACCCTAGGATCCACTTATGACTGGTCTACCTAACCGTGTTTGTAATTGTGTATTGCGCATGTCCACCGTGGTGGCGGAGGGGACCTACAATTTTACGTGGGTTCCGAATCACAAAAAACTTAATTTTACTACCTTAAACTATACCCAATCTAGCAACATATGCGTCTAATCGATTTTTAAACATGTTTATAGACGTGCTACTAATTACTTTTACCGGCAAACTATTCTAGCTATTTACTATTCTATGCGTAAAAAAGTTTTTGGCAATTGCTGTCTCGAACCTTCGACTTTCAGCTTACACCCGTTATTTCTAGTTCTACTATATTGTAATATTTCGAAAAAGCTATCTTTATGTTATCGAACCCATTCATAATTTTAAAAACCTGGATTAGATCACCCCTTAGCCTCCTAGTCTCGAGTATAGTCAATATTAACTCCTTAAGCCTATCCTCGTACGACTTCGACCTAAGCGACAGAATCATCTTAGTTGCTCGTAGGGTGGCCATTTAAAAAGGAGGACACTGCGTATGTGGCCGTACGCTAACATATATATATATATGTACAGGGTGGGCGGAAAGTAGCTCCCTATTTTGGATTGGTAAAAAAATACATATATTATCCATTTATTTCAGAAGAAATAATATGAAAAGGTAGGCATACATGGTAGGTTTTCTCTGAAATTCAATGTGGGCTCCAACTCTTTCCACCAGCTTCTGGAGCCGCCCAGGAATGGCGTCCACTGACTTTAGCAGGAACTCCGGCGGGATGGAGGACATGACTTCCCGAATTCGGTCCTCCAGTTCTTCCAATGTCCTCGGTTTGGTGCGGTAGACTTCTTCCTTTACCCACCCCCAAAGAAAGAAGTCGCACGGTGTCAAGTCGGGGCTCCTGGCTGGCCATTGATGTGGACCACGACGACCCATCCAACGCCCAGGGAAGTGGGCATCCAGCCACTCACGGACAACAAGAGCGAAGTGCGGAGGGGCGCCATCTTGCATAAATATCAGATCGTCGATGTTCTCCCATGTGCTGACAACCGGCCAGACCTCGTTTCGCAACATAGCAAGGTACCGCTCAGCATTCATGGTGTTGCGCAGAAGGAACGGGCCCACAACCTGATCTGAGGTCATACCACACCACACCGTTACACTGAACAGATTCTGCCGTTTTTCAGCGGTAACCGTGCGACTTCTTTCTTTGGGGGTGGGTAAAGGAAGAAGTCTACCGCACCAAACCGAGGACATTGGAAGAACTGGAGGACCGAATTCGGGAAGTCATGTCCTCCATCCCGCCGGAGTTCCTGCTAAAGTCAGTGGACGCCATTCCTGGGCGGCTCCAGAAGCTGGTGGAAAGAGTTGGAGCCCACATTGAATTTCAGAGAAAACCTACCATGTATGCCTACCTTTTCATATTATTTCTTCTGAAATAAATGGATAATATACGTATTTTTTTACCAATCCAAAATAGGGAACTACTTTCCGCCCACCCTGTATATATTATATATGTTAACGCACGGCCACATACGCAGTGTCCTCCTCTTTGCAAATTTGGAAATGGCCACCCTAAGGACAGTGCTCAAAAGGCGGACGTCTGGCCACCCTAGTTGCTCGTCTTTGAACTATTTTAATTTTGTCTATATCTTTGCGCATATGCGGATTCCAAAATTGGATCGCGTACTCCAAATGGGGTCTAACTAATGATTTATAAAGAGGAACAATAATATCGCGCGATTTGTACTCAAAATTCCTAGCTATAAGACCGAGCACTTTGTTCGCCTTATTAACCGCCGCTATACTTTGTTTCGCTACTTTAAAATCACCAGTGACTAACTCAAATCTTTTTCCTGATCTACGCTTGCCAACGCCTTCCCTGACGTACTATACGCATAATTACCGTTACGCGAACCTATATGTAAAATTTTGCACTTATCGACATTAAATCTCATTTGCCATGTGACCGACCCATTCTACCATTTTATTCAGACTCCAGTACCGAGCAATATTATATGTTATTTGTTTTACTGGGCTAATCGTCAGACAAGCCTCTTCAATCCGAGGGTTGCCAAATTGCTGACCGTCCTAGTGTTTTTTCGGACCGCTAGAATTTTAATAAAGTTGAACGAAAAATGATCTTCCTTGTAGATAGCTTGTCCGGAAACTAAAATCAGTGAAAGGTGAACATTTATTTACATAATATCGGCGATATACACTTTAAATACATAATATTGGCGATATACACTTTAAATACATAATATTGGCGATATACACTTTAAATTCTTAAATAATCAATTTCTCTTGACCAGTTTTTCCTTTTTCAATTTTCTGGACCAATTTCGGCAATGAATTTCCTTCAGAAAATAAAAATAAGAGAAGTTATAGAATAGAGCCAAAAGGCGCATCCGTCCGGTGCCAAATTCCGGCACCGGACTTTAAATACAAACCAACATGACGTTGGTGAATGTTATGAAAGATACCACTTTTTATTCCCCCTTCGCGTCGAAGGTGTTCCATGTTGCTGCATGCTGCCTAATTATCATTCGCCAATTGGCAACCCTACCCTATCCCCTTCCTCCTGAATTCACCGATTCGATCTTGTACCCAGACGTGCTTGTTAGTGGTACAACAGAAAAAATTTTGATTAATGAATTTTGCACCCTTCCGCCCCCCCCCCCCACTCCCCAAAAAATCACACACGGGACCCGATTCCTGAACTAAGTAAGAGGAATGACACGGCAAAGATCATGTGACGGAGGGGACCAACAGCTTTAATTAGATCCAACCTATCTACGGGTCGCTACATCATCTGAACGCGAAGGAAGGTCACCCATCTAGCTACTGACCAGATCCAATGTTGCTTAATCCTCATCAGGAACCATTATGGGGGTCAAAACATTGAAAGAGATGATGATATTCGTTAAGTTCTTAAATATCAAACATGATATTTCATTTATAGCATCATTTTCTCAGATTTTAGTCCTGGGGTCACATAGACCCCATAGTTCCAAGAACGTAAATAAATCGAAGGTTCCCGAAGAGGGTTAACCTCGCTGATCGAACGGGAAGTGGTACTATGACGTGGCTACGACGTATCTCTGATATATGAAAGTAACGAAGTAATACAGTTCTTAACCTTCATTTACATAAATTAAAATGCCCTCAAGAAAAGTCAAGAAATGACGTTGCAGGTCAATCTGCAACGTGTCGTGTTTTTGTCATGTGACAAGATCTAAGATTTTCCACCAATAAATAACAAGAATCAGGGAAAAACCTTGTTCATGCAATTTTAGTAATTCCGATTGGTGACGTACGTGAAAGAGGCGGAGCTTCTAGGAATTAGACCCACTCTTGCAACTGTTTTTCTCACCCCCAAAACTGGATTGAACTGGTTTGTGTCATAGTAAACCGCGTGTTATCAAAAGTCAGAGAAATCTTTATTCTGTAGTTACGATTTTAACAAACATTTAGCTTCGTATTATTAGACAGATTACAATACAAATATACAACTAGGATAGAGAGAGAGACGTGGTTATACTAGTTACTGCAGAGGTGGTAGAGCTATATCAAGGCCCGAGGGCCGGGGAGCTAAACCCTCTTTCAGTGATGCCCGAAATACTGAACTGGCTATCCCGTGTGCTCTTATTAACAAAATTAATCACTATTCTTTGTAGTAATTCATAATAAAATTCTTCATTTAATTTCATAATCCCATTATGTATTATTCTCTACAGGGTGTCCCATAAGTCCGGCATCATAGGAGAAATTCGTATTTTTCTATTTCTACAAACCATAATTCATATTTTTCTCTTTCTACAAGACATAATGTCCGTGACCAAGGAAGAACGAACCCAGATAATTCTACTCATAGGAAATCTGAGTCAGAGAGAGGCCGCTGCTGAATTTAACAGACTGCATCCAGACCGCGAGCCAATAACAGAGAGTTGTGTTAGCAGACTTGTTGCAAAGTTTAAGGAAACAGGATCCATAGAAGATAAACCACGCAGTGGACCTTCAAGGAGGTCCACTGATGATGATACAGCAACTGCTATCCTGGCTCATTTTAACAGAAGTCCCAATAAGTCTCTTCGGCGATTGTCCGCCGAGACAGGAGTGTCGAAAAGTAGCATCCATCGCATTCTTCAGGCTCACAAATGGCATCCATATAAACTTCAGATCCTACAGAAATTAAGCGATGATGATCCCGACCGGCGGATGGAATTTTGTGAAAGGGCTACGGAACAATATTGAGCACGTTCTGTAAATAAAAGCTTTTGTTTTGCCTTTTTTATTATTTTTCCTATGATGCCGGACTTATGGGACATCCTGTATTACAATTCATATAATATTATTAATGCTAATGATGTTAACCAATAAATTAATAATATAGTATTGGAAGTTATATACGCAATAAAAAGATATTGGTTACATTTATCAATGTATATTTAATAATAATAATGATGATCACTCAACATATTCAGCCATTAGTAAGACGGATTTTGAAATTGGTTTTAAATATAATTTGCATTTCAAATAGCTTTGAAATCAATCTTTACTTATTCTATAATTCCAGTCCAACAGAAATACGTGGTTTTTGCTAAGATAAACTCAATTCAGTAAGTAATTTGCATCTCTTTAATTAATTGAAAAGAAGTGAATAACTTGTGTTACAGGACATTATTTGATCACTTAAAAAAATTTTAGTTTTAATTCCCTGATGAAATTATTCGCATAAACCAAACAAAAAATTACTCAACCATTTTTATGTAACTTTTTTTTCATGTCCTCCACCCTCTAGCCTCTCCGTTTAATCTTTGTTTCAACGATATCACAGTAGGGACCACAACTTAACGTAGAATCCGAACGACGACACACAACTCCCTCCACTACCACAACCTTAAGGAAGACCCAGAAGAGGTATCTTTAATTGTTCATGTTAGAAACTCTTGAAGAGGAAGAGCCATGTTTTTGGATTTATACTGAAAACTTAAAATATTTCTTCGGACTCTCTGGGATGCTTTTTTGGACCTCAAGTTGTCAATTCTAATTGCATAACGATTAAGTTATGGTCGGAGAAATTTGTGCACGTTACCTTTTTATTTATTATTATCTCATTATTATGTCAAAATTAAATCCAAAACGTTCTCTTTTATGGTAACTTCACAGATTTCCTGGGCAAGTGCATAATATTCCATACTATCTAATAGTATTATTGCCTGGGTTCTATCAACTTTTGTAATATTACCATGAAACTTCTTAAAATCTATAACTTCATAACAAGAAAGAAAAATGACGAATGGAAACTTAAAATTCCCACAAAGTAAAATATTTGGTGGTGGAGTTTCAAGTAATTTTAACACGTTTTCTATTTCATTTGTAGCGATTTGGAATAAATTTTGTGTGGTGTTTGGTGGTCTGTAGACTGTTTGATTCGATGCAACACCCTCCTCCTCCTCCTCGTCTAGCAACTCCATCTGTTCTGTGTATGTTGTAGTCTAGTATTGCTATTTAATATCCTCGATACATTTGCACAGCCTTTTTGCATTAATGTACGCGTTTCCGTTCGGCATATCTATACTGGTTTCTAGAGCTAAATTTTGCAAGCATTGTAATTTGCATGGTCAGTATATAGGCCTTGTATATTTATGTATAATAAATGTACAGAGTTTCTAATCTTCATGCTCAGTTTTCTTCGATCATGGTCGTTGCATGTTGTCGGTTCCCGTTTGGTGTTATTGGCTGGGCCGCTGCATTTGGGAGTATATACAGTATATATATATAATATATATATATATATATATATATATATATATATATATATAATAGAGAGAGAGAGAGAGAGAGAGAGAGAGGAGAGAGAGAGAGAGAGAGAGAGAGAGTAATCACCTCTCTCTCATATTCTCTTATTACGATAAACAGACATTAAATAAGAGTCAGTAACCAGATAATGAAATAGATAAGGATAATTTGAAAACTAAAGCTTGCTACTTAAACTGTGGGAGATTTAATGTCGACAGACTGCATGGGTATTATTTATCCTCGTTGGCTAAAAGTAACTTTGCATATATATAGTATATATATATTTTTTTTTTTTTTTTAAGTTCGGGAAGAACCGATTCGCCTCTATTTAAAAGGGCATATCTCAGCGGAAAAACAAAGAAAAAGTGAGAGGAAAGAGAGGAAAAAGAAAGGGTGGAGGGGACAGTCGAAGTGGAAAAAGACCAAGGATGAGAAAGACTGCAGGGTCGAGCCCCATCATCTTGGGTGCTAGGGCCGGGAGGGCGCACGTGAAACCTCCAGGAACAAGCACGTACAAACGAGCACAAAGAGCACGAGCTTAGAACCCCCTTGCGGGGATATATATATATATATATATATATAGCCATTCCGAAGGTTAAAGCATATTTGTATTTTAAGTATGTCTACACAATACATAAAATGCTTGATATATTGCATATTATTCCCTATTTTTATGCAATAGGGCGTCTCTAGGAGATAAAGCGTATTCAGTACCAAATCCTAGAACAGTAAATGCAGGATACAGAACTATTTTCCAAAGAATAAGAAATTATTAAGATTTTTTAATTATCAGTACATATTCAACAGATTTTCTTCGGTGAACCTTTTTCCACGATTAACCATCGAGTACCAAAGTCGAAATCCACTGGATCACACCTACCTTCCGACTTCAGTAACCGAATGTATATTTCTTTTATAAAGTAGAAAACACATTTTTATTTGCATTTAGTAAATTTCGTTTAGGGTCAACCAGTCTAGAATAAATTTTGTAATGATACCATCTTTCAAAATATTAATTAGAACTTGTAAGAAAACGGCACTGACGTGTTATCTACAAATAATATGAGCTTAAGTGTGTTTGAACATCGAGCAAATTCATTTATACATAATAAAAATAGCAAGGAACCCATGACAGAGCCTTGGGGTATATAATAATTAACTTTTAAGAACGAGCATTATTTAGTACAGAAACAAACGTACATCATCTAAACAAGTCATTAAAGTTAAGTTTGAAGCTGTATTATAGTAGTTAACTTGTTAAAATATAATGACTTGCAGTTAAAAGCTCGCCCACATTCATACTAAATATAAATCTGTCTTTAATATTCTCCAGCAATAATAATATCAGTAATAACAACATTCTGGGAGGCTTAGTTTAGCGTAACCGATACAGATATGGAGATTACTAATTATACGCTTGTAAATAAGTATAATTATTCACAAAACGTATGGCAACTTTTTTTTTATTAAAATATTTTACTAAAATGATGGGAAACCAGTCTCAATTAATTACCCGTGAGGGATAGTCTTTAAAAATAAGTATGACTTATTCTATGTTTATTTTAAAAAAGAAATTTTCTTAACACTTAGGTTAGAGTCAGAGGTATAGGTGTGTGTGTGTGTGTGTTTTCAGATTATAAGTTAGACCATGTAATTACCAAATCAGAAACCATGTTTCATTTCCCCGAAAGGCTGACCAATCAAAAGAAGGAAAACATTTTTACACCTTAAATAGTGCTACAGATATATATATATTTGCATTGAAAAGCATAGTTCCTATATTTCCCGACTTTTGGCTCACCCTGTACATACTTCGCAGTCAATACAAACAATGGCAGTAGAACATAAAACCCTGCCTGAAGGAGTTTACCGTTGTTTTGTAATACTGAGCGAAGTCATCGTTTGTAGATGTAGAGAGACGAATTACACACTTTACAAATATGTCGACACACACCAAAATCAATCTCATATTTAGTGGGAATGAAAGTCTAGTGTGCAGCTGTTTGGGAATTCTTATACAGGAAAATAACACTAGGGAACAACATTTTTGTTTCTTGAAAACTATTTGGTGTTTCTTATAGAACTTTTGATGCTGATTCCAAATATGGTTTCAGAAGTTTTCTATCACCCATAGTTTTCGAGAAAATAATATTTCCATTTACTTAGAGTTTTCCCAAAATATTAGTTAAAATTAAGTGTACTAATTTAATTTTACTTTCTTTTTTTTCCAGGTTAACTATATTTAATAGTATTTTTTGCATTAAAAAATATAGCTATTTAAACAAACAGATTTTTAATAAAAAGAAAAAAAAATTTCAAGTTTTGCTCAAATTTTAAAATTTTTCATAGTAGAAAAAATTGGTTTTTCATTCCAAAAAGTTTTCCGTGATTTCAATAATTTTCCGCCAGCATGAATCGAAACTGTATTAATCCCAGAGATACATTTTGCTACGTATGTGGAGAACTGACCATAATGGCACAGAGGAAGACAATGACCCCACTCGTGAAGAAGGCTTACGAACTTTATTTTGGATGTAAGGTAGGCGACCAAGACAAGTCCTGGGCACCTCATATCTCATGCATTTCCTGTGCCGTCACTCTTAGGGGTTGGATTAAAGGTACCCGCAAATCTATGCCATTTGCCATACCAATGATTTGGAGAGAGCCCAAGGATCACCTAACGGATTGCTATTTTTGTATGACTAACGTTTCAGGATTCTCTGCCAAAAATAAACATAAAATTCAATACCCAAATCTTGCATCTGCCATGAGACCAGTACTACATGACGATGATAACCCAATTCCAACTCCCCCAAAGTCATGGACACTGGATGAAGAGTCTGAAGTTGAACCAATGGAAATTGATGACACTAAAGATACAGACTTTCAGCAACCTGAATCAAATAAATCACGTATGATAACGCAGGTTATGCTGAATGATCTCGTGAGAGATTTGGACCTTCCGAAAAAGAAAGCGGAATTATTGGGCTCCAGGTTACGTGAATGGAATTTGCTGGCAAAAGATACAAGCATATCGGCGTTCCGCACTCGCCAAAAAGATCTGATGCAGTATTTCTCCTCGTCAGGTGGTTTATGCTACTGTAATAATGTAAATGGACTGCTGTTAGCTCTCGGTCATGAGCACAAATCTGAAGATTGGCGTTTATTTATTGACTCTTCGAAGCTAAGCCTCAAGGTTGTACTACTTCACAATGGAAATAAATACCCTTCCATTCCTGTAGGGCACGCTGTCCACACGAAGGAATCTTACGAAAATATGAAACTCATCCTTCAGCAGATTAATTATGACCAGTTTCGTTGGTATATATGTGGGGATTTAAAAGTCGTCGCGCTTCTTCTGGGAATGCAGCTCGGTTATACGAAGTTCTGCTGCTTCCTTTGTGAATGGGGCAGCAGAGCCAGAGATTCGCATTATTTTGTAAAGGATTGGCCACTTCGTCAAAAATGTAGCCCAGGACTGAAGAATGTGTCTCATGAACCCTTAGTTGACCCCAAGAAAATATACTTACCGCCACTTCACATCAAACTTGGCATCATGAAAAATTTTGTCAAAGCAATGAACAAGGAAGATGAGGCATTCAAATATTTGAAGAAAAAGTTTTCACGACTTAGCGATGCAAAGATAAAAGAAGGGATCTTTGTTGGTCTCCAAATCAGAGAGCTCATGAAAGATCAAAAGTTTGATGATGCCTTGAGAGGAAAAGAAAAAGTGGCATGGGAGGCCATGAAGAATGTTGTCACAAATTTTCTAGGGAACATCAAAGCCTCTAACTATGAAAAAATAGTGCAGGACATGATTGAAGCATATAGGTTATTGGGATGTAATATGTCACTAAAAATCCATTTCTTGCACTCCCATTTAGATTTCTTCCCTGAAAACCTCGGCGACGTAAGCGATGAGCATGGAGAAAGGTTCCACCAAGATATAGCTACTATGGAGAAACGCTACTAAGGGAGGTGGGATCCGGCAATGTTAGCTGATTACTGCTGGACATTGATGCGAGAAGCTCCTAATGAAAACTACAAGAGAAAATCAGTGACAAAGAAGTTTTAAGAAGAATATTTTAAATGCCAATCTGCCACTAATATAATTTTTATGAAGTATTTTTACTAACTTCTATACACTTTTTGAATAAATATTAAAATACAAATTTCTCAGTAACCTTGGGTGATAGAGAAATTCTACGGCTATATTCGGAATCAGCGGAAAAAATCCTATAAGACCGACCTGTTCACGTCCAAGAAACAAAAAAAAAGTTAAAATTTGTTCCCCAGTGTAATCTTTAATCATGATCATTTTAAGACTATGATTAGCCTTAATTGCGTCATTAGGATAAATAGGATTCCTACGAGTATACGATTTATTTAAATACCGACAATTTAAGGGCATTTTACATTAATTCAATCAGTATGTAACTGCGCAACTCAAACTGTCCTCAAGGTCACTCATTGTAAAGTTATTTGATTAAAAAAGAACACGTACACATTTTAACTAAGGTTCTTCAATCCACAGCGTTTTCGTTAAGTAATAACCATAAATTTAGAGTTATTTATTACTAAATTCAATTTAGAGTGTATAATACAGGGTGTCCACAAAAGAATCGTACAAATTTAGCGTATTTCAAATGGAACTTCTACGATTTATTTGCTATATTTATCTTAAAATTCCAAATTATTGTAGTTTATCAACTCAGGTTTCTTTAATTATACTGAATTTATTATAGCCACGTAAATTATAGGCAAATATTGATTTTCCGGGACACCAATCTTTTGGCCTTCTGACTACCCGAAAGTTGGTGACGCAGGAAATAACTAGCCAACCTAAAACGACCACCTAACCTACAGGGTGATTCAAAAGTCAGGTCTGTTTCTTTGCAGGTAAATGAGTTATGAGATGTTATCGAAGGAGGAGCGCATTGATGCGATATTCCTAGCTGGCTGCACAAGTGCATTGCCGTTAACGGTGGCCATATCGAACGTGTGATGTGACTATTCCCCTGTATCATTACATAATACAGTATTTCCCTATGTAACCTGACTTTTGAATTACCCTGTATTGTAATTTAACCTTAATGTAAGAGTCACCCTGATTGGCCTCAAGTATGAAATGGGCAGATCACCAAAAACTGGTGTCCGCGAAACATTAGCAAAATTTTATTTTAGTAAATATAAAGTTTCAGGGACACCATTTTTTTTTTACGTCAAAATTTATTACAAGGATCCTGATTGGGTTGAAAGTTGATGACGTCCTCAACTTTCATTCAATGTCGGGCTACGTCGTGGCCAATGTTGTAACACTGCTTCCAGTCAATCAGCAAAGTTAAGATTGAAATCGTGATAATACCTCTGGCGTCGCAACATTGAAGTCATTGACGCCGAAGCAAAGTTAAGACACATTGGGTCTACATCCAGATATAACGACCCGTGGTTCGGATCCCACGCAAAGCTGTAAGTCTTCTCCGTCATATGACCTTAGATGTTGCGATGATTATTAAACGACCCCATCAAATCCCCCCAAAAATCATCGAAGGCCATATTGATTGAACTATCATACATTTGTGTCGTATTAAAATATATTTACAATTTCTTCTTTTTCCATGATGCAATTCTCTGCCTTGAAAGCAAATACGTTTTTGTCTCGACATTTCCGTTAGTTAAGTACGCAAAAATACTCAGAAAATCAGTTCGGTTATGCGAATGCAGCGCTGCATAACTATTCGCTCCTTCTTTGAATTCAAGCCTACCCTACAGCGACTAGTCCTTCATTCAGTCAAATCATGAATCAGTGAGGCAATCGCCACCAAAACACCGTCATGTCAATTATCATCACCTTGGCAAAGCTTATTTTTTGCTATCATAAATACTACTACTCTTCTTTGGCCTAGCTAAGCTGATGAAAGAAGAGTAGCTCCACCAAACCTTCCATCAAAAAGCTTTAAGCGAGACACGAGTTCAGAGAATGACGTCATGAAGACATGAAATACCTGTTAAATGTCACGCGTCAGGTAGTTATTTCCATTCCTTTGGTGATGCGCGTGCGCCCATGATTCATTATCGCCTGACACATTTGGTGGGTTTGCCAACTGCTCGGTTTTCATAGTCAGTCTCCAGTTTTATTTTCAAATTAAAACCAAGAAACAAAACTGCAGCTAATAAGATTTAGCAAATAATAATTAGCTAGCACTTGGTAAATTAGTAACAATGTTACTTCAAAATGGTCCTGTTTAAATACGGTTGACCATTGGCGTATAACAAAATATAAGGTTGCGTCCTAAATATCTGGTTTTATAAAATTTACAAAGTTGGCAACTCTAATGTGTGGCTGTCAGTCTCTTCAACATCATATTATCATATACCATAATTCACCGCACGTCCGTTTGTCTATCTCTTTTTCAGGTCCAAACGGCTAGACAGATTTTAATTGAAACTTGGTAAGACCCTGGGATCCCTGGAGTGTTTTTTAGTAAATTTTCTTTTTAGATTGAGTGGCCCCCCCAAAAAAAATTTATCCCAAAATATATAGGTAAAAACAAAAAAAAATATGACAAGTTGTATTTGAAATTTAACTGCTTCGTGAGCTAATTGTAAATGTTAAACTTTAACTCGCTTAAAGACTATTCCGACCGTAGGATGGGTATTTTTGCTCGTTTATTTTAGTGTCAGTCAGATGCATAAAAATTTAACAGAAAATTAATAAATTCCACGAAAATTATATAAATATGAGTCACCACGCCAAGAGGGTTCACACTCCAGGAACTAGTTTTGGTGGTAGAACCGCGATGCGCAACGAGTTCTGGCGGTAGTTTTCTGCCGTTTAAACCTAACCTCTTATTATTTACATGTCCAATATTTTACCATTTTGTAATCTTCGCTTAATAAACTCTTATAAAAGATGTACAATAAAAATACCCCAAAAAAGTCCCTTTCATAATTTTTGGTGATTTTTTCGCAATTCACAAATAAAATCATAAAATAAATCCATTTGGAGCTATTGAAGAATAGGGACCCCAGCTTTCTTTAGTTAGCTTTATAAGGCTAACTAACGAAAATATCATGACCTAACCTAACCAATCGTCAAGGGCGTACAGTTAACCTAACGATTGGTTAGGTTAGGTCGTGATATTTTCGTTAGTTAGCCTTATAAGCCTAACTAAAGAAGGCTGGGGTCCCTATTCTTCAATAGCTCCATCCATTCAAAGTTTCGCTAACAATTGGAGATAATTTGTAGAACCTAAATAATAATAAGCGACATCAAAGTAATCGTAATGATTATACAACAAATTTCTACTCGAAATTTGCCGAACGAAGGTACATCACTGTTTCACTTATTATTATTATTGAATAATCTACAATATAATTGAGGTAGAGTCTACAGTAGAGTGTCGGAAAAATTATTTCAAAAGCTGAAATCGGATACCAAAGATTTTGAAAAGAAATTATTAAGGCAGTGAAATTTTAATATTTACTTTAAGTTCACGAGGAACTTTTGTGAAGCTAAACAATTGACCTCCCCGTAGGGCCCACTTTAGCTAGAAAAGAACGCAGCAATGAAAATCTTAAGCTTCACATCCGAACTCATTGTATCAAGATTTGCGAAGCTTAAGATTTTCATGGCTGCGTTCTTTTCTATGGTTTTATTGACCGAATAATTAATTGACTCATCAGTAATTGGGGGGCCGCTAGCACCCCAATTACCGAGGCGAACGCCCCAGCACCGCATGTCACTCGAAGTCAGTGTCGCGAGATTATTTTCAGCTCAGCTTTAATCTTAATCCCCAAAGAAATTCTCTCCCCCAGTCGTTATTATTAGACGCTGTTCTGTTTCTGCGACCCAACAACTGTATGAAAAAAGAAATAGTAGTCATTTATTAAATTCAGTATTATTATTACCTTTCAAATAGAATTCAGTTGGAAAAAATTATACTTACCGACAGGACCGAACCCAAAACCGACTATTGCGTCTGACCCAGACCAGGTACAGTAGTTATGGACCTGCCAGCCCTAATATATATCGCTTCCTCCTACATTGTTCATCCTGACGAAGGTCAGGCTTGTCGCCCACCTTCGACCTACATCTTTACTTAGAATCCGAGCCACGGCCTTTGGGGGGGGGGGACCATGGTCGCTTTGCTCCCCCCTATGGATCAGTTAATGGCTGCTCGAATACCCGCCATACAGCCCTGAACTCGCGCCTGACCCTGACCTAGGTGGCAAGCGTTTTGCGAACGACGGTAACGGGAAATATGCTGTTGCTCTCCTGGCTCAATGAACAGGAATCACATTTTTACAGTGCTGGGATCGAATCACTGCTATCACGTTGGGACAGCACACTCGAAGACTGTAGAGAAGTAATGTACCTACGGGCTTTGACTCGCACGTATCCATTCCCCTTGCGTCCCTTTCTAAACCCATCTCCCCCTCGAGATCGAACTCCTCACTAGACCCGCTCCCACCCACCCTGAATGTTGTCATCGCGAATGGGAAGCGAGATGCGATAATTATACAGGGTGTCCCATAAGTCCGGCATCATAGGAGAAATTCATATTTTTCTATTTCTACAAACCATAATTATGCTCGGGATGCCAATTTCCCGTCCACCATTCTGTTCAGTGACGAGGCTGTTTTTTATGGAAATGGTGAGGTAAATCGACAGAACATCCGCTACTTGTCTCAAAACAACCCTCACTGGTATACCTCTTCAAAGGAACAAGGTGCAGCTCGGGTAATGGTATGGTGTGGCATTTGGAAGGATCGCATCATAGGCCCCCTCTTTTTCGATGAACATGTCACTGGAGGCACCTACCTACGTATGCTCAAGGAAGAAGCATTTCCCAGTGTCTTGAACGAAGGAAATTTCCCGACATGGTTCCAGCAAGACGGCGCTCCTGCGCATTACAGCACCCAAGTAAGGGAATACCTGTACCAACAATTCCCTGGTCATTGGATAGGACGTCGAGGGCCTGTGGAATGGCCAGCTAGAAGCCCGGATCTCACGCCACTAGATTTTTATTTCTGGGGCCACTTGAAAGCGCTGGTATACCAGAGAAAATTAGGAGTGTTGAACATTTGCGGCAGCGCATTATTGGGGCATGTAACACCATTACTCCTGACATCATTCACCGTGTGCTTGCTGACTGGGTATCACGTCTGAATTTGTGTATTGAAAACAATGGTGGACATACTGAGCACGTTCTGTAAATAAAAGCTTTTGTTTTGCCTTTTTTTTATTATTTTTCCTATGATGCCGGACTTATGTGACACCCTGTATTATATATAATTAATAAACAAACCGTCTCAATTATTTTCATTTTCGTCTTCTAAATAACGATGATATTTACAGTGGAAGTTCCAAACTTTGCCTGTCCGCGTGTATCTATAATACGCCTTTATTATCTCTTCTGACATGGACAGACCGTTATTTTGTTTACATGCAATTTCTTTTATCGACTAGCCTTGTTCATTCGAGCGAAAGTTACATCCTACACCATTTTATATGAGAGAGACATTAAATCCCCTAAATGAGGAGAGATACTGCGGAGGGGTTGACCGCAGGTCGATCCTGAACTGTCATTCAAAGACACCTCAAGAAGAGAGTTGCTTTCTTGAGCTTTCCATCTTGCATAAGCAAGCACACCCGCCTTCTTTTGAAGGTGTCCACATGGACACCGGTTGTGCAGAGGAGGATAGGGGCGAGTGTAACCAATACGACAGCCAGCGAAAGATTCCTGGAGTGTACATTTCACCAGAACTGAAGTTTGCTCTTCAGCGGGGTTACATAAAAGAATCTGGGAAATTTGAGCATTCCCACCTCGGCCTATCTGTTTACGAGGTACATAAAGGAATTCTTAAAACACAAACTCTTAGTCTCGGGTTTACCTTCTTCAGTAGATTCAAACTCAGAACACGCATTCGATGATAATGTCTCCAGCATTGAACAAAGGGGAAAATATTAAATTGGAGAAAGAAAAAAAAAATCATGCACTATGCAGCACGATGTTTCAGCGCGAAACTCTGGTTCAACGGGTAAAACTGTATTTTAGTAATTTATATTAACGAACACACTTTTGGAAATGTGGTTCTTCTTGAAGGACGCGGCTTAGGAGGTGATGGAGATCCATTATGAGAATCCAGTTTACATCTTTCGATACGATATCACCACGTATGCGGATGTGTTGCCTCCTTCAGTAACCAATATCCATATTGCAGCACGAGAACCCGTACTCTCGCATCAAGTTATGGCACCTTAACTTTCTGGGTGAGCATCTGTGGGACTAGTATGTTTCATGGACTGCTCTCGATTTTCCTACGAAATAGCAAACAAGGGCAGTCGATGACCCTGATTTTGTTTCTGCAATCGGTTTTCTTGAGAAATGATAAAGAAAAATGTTATTGGATATTGAATAAATTTATTTACTGAAACGACGCAATACACTCCAACATCTTTTTGAATAAGTCCGAGCTGGTGTGGCGCTTACGCCATACAAATTCACAAAGGTACGAGTCAAGTTGGTCGCGATCTGCTCCGCATCGCAGTTTGTTCGATTGTTTCAATGAATTCCACAAGCTTTCCACCTGCTGAGTGTGAGCTCTGGTAGATGGGTCGATAAAATGACAAGAATTAGTGCGATATCTTGCAAAAAACAATAGTATAAGAAACTCGATTAGGTCAGGTTAGGTCAGGTTTTCTCAAGAAAACCGATTGCAGAAACAAAATCAGGGTCATCGACTGCCCTTGTTTGCGATTTCGTAGGAAAATCGAGAGCAGTCCATGAAACATACTAGGTCCGCATCTGTTATACTTCAACATTAACAATGCCATTTTTGGGGCATTCTAGGGCCAGCCGATGCCACCTATGAACGAGTATGTTGGAGATCTTACAGATTTATGAAGGTGACGCGTACGCTAACGTCTTCGTCTCACTCGAACCGAAGATATATTATCTGCGAATTCATACTACCATAAAGAATTGAAGTATTATGGTGAAGACCAAAGGCATTACCCGTTAATATAGACACGCGTAATAATATTAACTTTGCAAACAATGAAGCGGGTAATGGCGAAGATAATAATGATGAATGATGATGATGAGTTCCTACCCACAATTTCAGGGCAGAAAGGTGTGGGAATGTGGAGGAAATAGGGGGGGGGGGGGATTTAGAAAAACGTACCCCAATCATTTTCAATTCCCAACAGGACTTCTACAGGACAGTGTCCCAAGGTCATAAAGTTATATTTCTAAAATTTAAAATATAAATATATGAATATGAAAAAGGTAACAGCCAGGGGGTGGGTCCGGTGAGTGTACCCCAAGAGTCACCTAAGCCAGAGCAGAAACAGGATGGATGGATGACCAAACCCCAACCCGTTACCAGCAGCTGGGAGTGAATTCAGAGCCTCACCGCCGAGAACCCAACACCGTACCTATTGAACTACCGGACTCTCAAACACCTGAATTTGTTAGAACAATTAAGGATATATTAAGTACTTATGAATAAGATATAACTAAAATTGTAATTATATATATAGTTTTCATAGATAAATGTAATTTCATCATAAATACAGATGCTGTATAGTTGTAAACTGCCTTTGGCAAACGTGCACGCTTTACAAGCCGAAATCTACTAATTAGATACAACTAGCTAAAGATGGCCCCTACAGGCCCATTTAACTAGACCTGGGGTGCTGGGGCCTTTGGCCCCAGTAATTGGGGGTCCTGCAACACCACCTAATTCCGGACAACTGTTTATATAAGCGGGAAATGGAAAAAAAAATCAGGTTTCAAATAGTTGTATTTCCTTATTCTAACAAATATCAACTCTAACATACATCTAACATCAACACTTTATCCTAATAATTCTAACAAACATCAACACTTTATCCTCATAATCATCACGGGTTTAAATAGTCTGTGGACCCTTCTAAAAAATTCCATCCACGGTTGTGAAATCGAGAGAAGTCATTTGGTGAATAAAACGATAGAAAAGAACGCAGCCATGAAAATCTTATGCTTCACATCCGAAGTCACTGGGTCAAGATGTGTGAAGCTGCATTTAAAATCTAAGTTCCTCGTGAACTTAAAGTAAATACTGTATTAAGCTTTTCGCTGCTTTAATTTCTTTTCAAAATCTTCGGTGTGAAATTATTTATTGCAACTTTTACCACAGATAGATAGATAGATAGATAGATAGATAGATAAATAGAATCAGCTCCATATTATAGTCAAGATTTACAGGGTGTTCTAAAAGTACCTAGTAAACTTTTATATGAACGCAATATCTTAAATATTATACGATATTTAACAATTCTATTTCAAATAGAGCAACAATAATTGTTTATTTTAAATGTTCAAAGCGTCTTCCTTTAACTTGAACACATTGTTCACAACGTCCTACTACTGATTGACAGACGTATAAAAGTTTACTAGGTAATTTTAGAACACCCTGTAGATATGATTACAAGATTTTATAGATTTTTAAAAGACTGAAGGGAACTTACAGAGTGGGACATACTTTCATCAGCCGCTGACCCACAAAGAATGAAGCAATGAGAAGCGTGATAAAAAGTGATAGGAGAGATATTTAGAGGAGGATGAGAATTTTAGCAAGGATCAAAAAAGGATTATCTTCAATAACTTTTCAATTTGTTAAGTTTTAATCGCTTCTTAAAAGATAAGAGAGCATTGATCGTTATTAATTCGTTCGATAGATTGGTCGTAATTCCAACGCTAAACGAGTGTGAGAATATCTATTACATTGAAGAGTATATAGTTCGCCTTTCGGATATATTCACTCTCCATATACCTCGTTTGACGTTTATCACGTATTAGATTGTTCATTATATTCTCGATTAATATGACCAGAACGGATTGTTTCGTAACTCTGAACATTTGCGAGCGCATCCGTGTTTCAAATATGTCTTTCAATTTTAATATAGCACTTGTTTGAACGTTCCTGATGTATGATCACAATAATCTCTCTCGTTTATTTTTCTAATAATAATTCTCTTCTGGTTTGTGATTAAAAGGTTGATGATATAATCAGATGCATTCCCGTATGATTACTGTTAGATAAAGAATGTCTTAAGTAAACATTAGGCGATTGGTAACATTAAGAGAAAGGAGAGAGAGAGAGAGAGAGAGAGAGAGAGAGAGAGAGAGTTACAAGGAGTTACAAGGAAAAGAAGTACCTCAAAAGGCCTTGCGGCCCATAACCGAGGTGGTACCAATGGCAACGGGTGCCAGGGAAAATTTTGTAAAAGTTTATTTTTCTTTCAACTATCCTAGCAGTAGTAGAAAACTGGATAGAAAAGTAGAAGGCTCTCCCCCCACCCTCCGCTCCCTCCCTGCCAGAGGCAGGTACGGAAAAAGGTTGAAGAAAATACCTTGACCCTGGAAAAGTAGCCAAGGAAATTTTACAGGAAAGTGGAGAATATATAAATCGCTCTATATTTAGCTTGCTCACAGAGACACCGAGCAAGCGAACTCCTGCAGAGTTTTCTGAGGTTTTGATCTTAAACTATGAGTGTGTTCAGTACTTTGTCTAGCCTATTTTTAAACAGATTTACACTGACTGGAAACAACCTCTGAGGGAAGTTGGTTCCAGATATTAACTATTTTATAGGAAAAGAAATTTCCGCAGACTGAGGTCCTAAATGTCTTTACACACTCAAATAGTGTGCAAGATTTCGTCTACCCTTTTCTTGAACTGATCCACAGAGGAACTGTTCACAACTTCCGAAGGTAACCTGTTCCATGTGTCACAGATCTTATACGTAAAGTAATTCCCACACACACTAGTCCTAAACTGTTTCAAATCCAACTTCCAACCATTGTTGCGAGTTGGGTTATCATTTAAACTAAACATACTTCTAAAATCGACATCGTTGAACCCTCGTAAGAGCTTGAAAACCTCGATCAGTTGACCGCGCAGCCTCCGAGTTTCAAGCGAAAACAAGTTCAGGGCGCGTAACCGTCGATTGTAGCCCATATGCCTAACGGAAGGGATTAACTTTGTGGCCCTCGCCTGCACTCACTCCAGCCTCTCAATATCTTTCCTGAGGGTGGGCGACCAGAACTGCACAGCATACTCCAGGTACGGCCGAACAAGGGAATTGTACAGTGAGAGCACAATCTCCTTGTTCCGAAACTGAAATTGCCTCCTGATATAACCCAATAGTTTCTGGGCTTTCTTTTCCACCTCTACACACTGTTTCGTAAACTTAAGGTCGCTGCTAATTAGCACACCCAAGTCCTTTTCTAAATCAGTCACCTCGATATTACTGCCCAACATCGAGTAGTCCGACTTGGGATTGGCGTAGCCAATGTGCATCACTTTGCATTTACCCAAGTTAAACGGCATTTGCCATTTTTCGGACCACTCTCCTATCCTACCTAGGTCCGCACGCAGTTCCTCGATCGCTTCGGGCGTCCCAACATTGGCCCCAAGCTTGGTGTCATCAGCGAATTTGGCGATCCGACTGACGATGCCACCGTCGATATCATTTATGTAAATGGTAAACAACAGTGGCCCCAAAACGGAACCCTGAGGAACCCCACTAGTGACCGAGGCCCAACCCGAACTAGCCCCTTTAATTACCACCCTCTGCCGCCTATTCCTCAGCCAGTTTTCAATCCACCTACCTATTTCCCCACCGATACCCAGCGCGCGCACTTTCGCCATTAGCCGGCGGTGAGGTACCTTATCAAAGGCTTTCTGAAAGTCGAGATAAAGTATATCAATCGCCCTACTCTTATCGTACTCACTCAACATGACGTGGAAAAACTCGAGCAAGTTGGTGAGACATGACCTATGCCGTCTAAACCCATGTTGGGAGTCCCCAAGCAGCTTGTAGGAATCCAAATGGTCAACGATTCTATCAGCTATTATCCTTTCTAATAATTTACCTACAACTGAAGTGAGACTAATAGGACGATAGTTCCCTGGACTTTCGTGATCCCCTTTCTTAAAGATAGGGGTCACGTTGGCCTCCCTCCAGTCACCAGGCACCTGGCCCATCACCAACGATTTGTTGAAGACTGTAGCCAGGTGGGGAGCCACCTGGTCGCGCACTTCTCGCAAAACACTGGGGAGAAACTGGTCTGGCCCAGGAGCCTTAAACGCGCTCAGTTTGTCTATTCTATGAGCAACGACTGTCGCGGTACATCTAACACTATCCAGGCCAGCACCTTCGTGCCTCACAGCTGGCTCGGGGATGACGCGGGTATCCTCCCTGGTGAACACTCCCGCAAAGTACTCATTAAGCACATTAGCGATGTCCGCGTCGGAGGTCCGCAGAACGCCGCTTCCGTCTTTTAAAGGACCTATCATGCTTCTAATGGGCTTTCTACTATTAACATAACTGAAGAACTCCTTAGGGTTCCCCTTGCAGAGGCTTGCTACCCGTAGTTCTTCGTTACGTTTCGCTAGCCTAACCTTCGCCTTCACTTCCCTACACAGGCGGACATACGCTTCAGTGTTCTCGTGGGAACGATTGGCCTTCGCCCTCCTATACGCTACTTTCCTATTTCGGATAGCCGAAGCGATGCCACGATTGAACCACTTAGGCTGCGTTGAAGCAGGGGTGACCGGTTTTGAGGGTATGGCAGCAGACTGCAGCACCATAAACTCATCCCGGAATGAACTCCACACTCCCTCAACATCGCCGCCAACCTCTAACCCCATCTCTGCTACGCTATCCCTGAGGCTAACAAAGTTCGCCCGCCGGAGATCGAGCTTACTGCCTCTCGAGTTACTACGCTTCACCCGAGGGACGCACACACGGAACCTAATAAGACTGTGATCACTCCCGCCCAACGATTCGTCAACGGTGAGGCCAGTGACGAGGTTGTCTTCGGTCGTGAATACTAAGTCTAGAACGCTTTCGCCTCGTGTAGGCTCGTTGACCCACTGAGTGAGGAAGTTCTCATCAGCAAAGTCAACTAGCCTCCTCCCTTCAGCATCGGCAGTCCTGTTTTCCCACTTTATGCCGCGACAGTTGAAGTCTCCTAAAACTACACACACCCTATCCCCTAGCAGGCTACTGAGTTCGGTGTACAGGGCTGTATCGTCCTCGAGGAGGAGATGCGGTCTGTACACCAAGATTAACCTATAGTTCGTCCCTCCCACGTTCAGATCGACGCCAAGCAGCTCCCGTTCCGACCGGAACTGGCAGTCAACCGGACTCAACGTGTCTCTGACGTATATTAGTACCCCACCCCCCTCCCCACGGGTGCGGTCTTTGCGAAACATTCTATACCCGGGAATTTCGAACTCCCCAACGTAGTCCCTACGATCAGTATGAATCCAGGACTCGGTGATAGCAACGATATCCTGGTATTCTGATGCTAAGAGCGCCCGTAGCTCGCAAAAGGGTCATTCTCTGTCAGATCAACCAGTGCCTAACACCCTCATCTCTCAGATTTTGCTGAAATTTGGTTTATAGGGAGTTTGTGGGCCCTGAATCCATTTCTGAAATTATAAGGTCAATCCGACCAACGGTTCAAGAGATATGACCTCGGGAAATTTGAGGTCACTTGCGAGGTCACTAACATTTGGCGACCCATAACTTGGGTAATAATGGTCACAATTATATAAAAGTATATATATTTAGAATCAGAAAACGACAAGGAATCCAAATATGCAAGTTTTAGAACTCTAGGTTGAAAAATAAAAAAGTTACACTGTAACCAAAATTTGAGGTCACGATTTGACCTCTGGGGTATCAAATGAGAATTTTTTTTTAAATGTAAAAAATGAAGGCATAGGCATTGGCTATTAGAATCAGCAAAAAAAAGTTTGTTTATGTTAGTATTTTTCATGTAACTAACATATAAGTGAACACCATATTCATAAGTTGTGCGTCAATTCTACCTATTTTTTCACACTTAAGCTCATAATTTGACCTATAGAAATTAAAATTACATTTTTTTATAGATATAAAAACAAAGGCAAAAATGTAAAATTGTATTTCACTGCTAATCTACACTGGCAATAATAGTTATAATAGTGAAAGGGGAAGACCTACTTAGAGGATTCATGTGCTAGCCTAATACAATTTTTGCATGCTCGATGCTCTCATCAATTTCTTTTGTGGAAAAATGTATTGAATTCTGCTGCCTCCTCTTAGGGTAGGACAACTCATTACAGTTAATATATGATGTCCTGGCACTGCACATGAATCCTTGTTTGATGGATAATAATATGCACTTGATCCTGATGACCCAGAGGGATGTAGAAAGTTCACAGTGAAATCATCAAACTCTTCACAATATTCCTCCACAATTCCATACCAAACTTGCATGTCATAAATGCAGCCAACATACTCTCCTGGTTTGACACATTTTAGGTTACCAAGCATTGCAGGTTCATTAGTAAAATGACTTTTCCTTATTCTTTTCTTTTCTCCAATGCCACTTGAAATGGGATACACCATCAGTTCTTCCTTGTTTAGGGGAACAAATCTATGATATTTCTGAGTTCCAGGAATAGCCCTACTATCCTTGAATCGATGTTCCAACCGTTCTTCTGCATCTTTCAAATCAGCTGTAGTTACAAAGAAAAAATTTATCTTCTTGCTCAAGTTTTCTTCACAAAACTGAAACATGTGTTCTGGTGTAAGAATTTGCCTCTCTGTAGTTCTCTGCAAACTGGCACGAGCAGTAGCTCTTTTCACTGTTCCTCCAATCCCATCACATGCATTTTTGCCATGGGATGTAGCAAAGAAGTGCCATTCACAAGACAGACCAAAATCCTCTTCATGGTAACAGAGATTTGTGAAGTTGTATCTGTTCTTATATTGGCCAGCACATCCATCTGAGAAATAGTGCACCTTCTTCAATTGTGGGCATCTGAATTTAACATATGTCATAAGCTTCAATATGAATGAGTAAACCATTATAGTGTGTTTTAGTGATGCAAATAAGAAACAGACACTAAAATGGCTAAGTTCCTGGTCTGCAGATGATCTATAACACTGGTCAACACTCATTTTATTGCCAATCATATTAGAGTGATTTTGGGGTAACTTTGTGGTGCTGATTCCGAATATGACATCGGTTTTGCTAGATTGGCTCTAATTTATGAGATAATTGGTACCCCATTGAAACACGTAAAAATGCAAAAAATTTAATGTTCAGGCGGAGCCTACTTACAAATCGCATTGAAATTGTCTCAAATCATACAAAAGTAAACACATGAAATACATAATGGCATTTTATTCGGTCTCACCATCTAGAATGTTCCGGTAGTTTCCCATATGCACGCGTTATGGTTACGTTTCCTATTAATTGAGGGTATTCATTATCTCAAGAACTAGAGCCAAATCGGAAAAACTACTTTCATTTTGGAATTCAGCAACCCCAAAATACCCTAAATTCGTACGAATTTCCTTGGCAACGAAAAAAAAATGTTTTTTTGTTGACCTGTGTAATAGATGACAAAAGGGTGAACTGTACACTGTGAATTGTCCCAGTGAAACCCTTGGGCAGCATCCTGGACAATGAAAGAATAATTCTCAGAGAAATCACCTACTATAACTACCTCGCTCTGAGGTGGTAGTGTTTCTTTCAACTGCTTGAAGTACTGTGATTGTTGCTGAGCAACAAAGTGATGACGAACCATGCGGGATATTTTCATGCTTAGGGATGATAAGTATTCATGAAGTGGCTCCACCTTATCAACCATTGTACAACGGTCAACAGTCACCCATTGCTTGTAAGATATTTCATTTGGAGCTGATTTCACACTGTCAAGTAACTCAAGAAAATCCAGGACACCCTCTTCTCTTGGGCAATCATTGCAAAGTTGCATCATGCAAGTCTCTCTTTCTGTACTGCAGACACTGTAATCCATAAGATCCTTGTATGAAAGACCTCTTTCTCCCAATGCAGCCAGCTGCAATTTTGGATTTTGATGGTATGTGCAGACACAGACAGAATGAGTCCCACCACTACCGGCAAGCACACAATATGATGGCCGTAATTTTGCAAATGTGGAAAATCCTATTTTGGGATTCTTTTCATCATTTTTATATAGTTCAAACATCTCTCTTAAATTCCCGAGGACCAATCGTTTTTGCACCTTCATTGCACCTTCAGCACTGATAACTTTCACGCAATCCTTTTGGCCAGGACACATACGACTAACCTCTTCTGACTCATAGAATCTTCTAACTATATCTTTGTGTTCTTCAGATATCACTTTTCCTTTGCTCATTAGTGGAATCTTCGGAAGGATTCCATGTTCTGATTTAAGTGAACGGCTTCTTTTCACCATGTATGTTGTAGTTTGAAAGAAACTAGCTGTTTTTTCAATTGTGTATGGTGAGAGTGTCAATATTTGTAGTTTGTGATGGTGACATTTGCTCTCCAGGAATGACTGTTTCAATTCATTCATTAATTTGTCTAGATGTTTTTCAGATTTAGTTTCAGGTTTTGAAGTATCACTTACCTCCTCGGTAATTTGAACACCATAACTGAGTTCTAGCCTCTCCTTCAGGTGTTTCTGAGCAGATGATAGCTTACCACGAGCCTTGCGCTTTTTCTGGCTTAATGACAGCCCTTCTGAAAAGAACAGAAAAAAAGGTTTCACACACCTGAATATTAGTAATTAAATATTAATTATAGTACCTTAAATGCTATATAATTGGCTATATAGTAGATCAAACAGACCTTGTAGTAAAGTATAAGTTATTATATTAATTTATTACTTACTTTTTTTAACTGGTGTTTGGTCCAGAAATGCTAGAACTGGTTCAACTGAAGTTGAAGGATTTTCCTTTATCAAGCAATCACTGTCATTGTCCAGATCTTGAATTGAAGAGATGTTACTCAAGCCACTGATAGTAGATGATTCATTTGAATCCTGCTCAGACTCGTTGTTTTCAGTGGTACTAAGTATAGTGGGGTTTTTCATTATCAGTGTCCAGCAGTTCACACACAACAATGAGTCTTTTTTCACTCTTCCAGCACATTTTTCAACAAGTACATCAGTCACTTTTCTAAGATTGATTGTTATGCGTTTCTTGTGTTTTTGAATAGGGTCCTGGCAGTATTTCAAGTGCCGAACCATTGTATTTTGATCTGTAAAGATATAGGATTTACAATTAGGTAATATATATTTTTTAGAAAATATATAGCTATACACACTTAATATTTTAGGCCTTGATAGTCTCTGAGGCTCATTAAAACACCATACCCACCAGCCACCCACAGTGCTGGCTGGAACTGTACTAACCTGTAGACAAGGAATTTTGCAACTATCTGTGTTGATTCTGCACTTAGACAAGTAGCAACATGTTTCAACAGGTTTGTTTAGGCTACATGTGAGCTTAGTCTTCCCCTTTCACTATTATAACTATTATTGCCAGTGTAGATTAGCAGTGAAATACAATTTTTATTAAATTCTTGGAGCTTGAGGTCAAATTGATAGCTAAGATATAAAAATTCCTTGAAATGACAAGCAATTTATAAATATGGTGTTCACTTATAAGTTAGTTACATGAAAAGTACCAACATAAACAAACTTTTTATGATTGTTTCTATTAGTCAAGAACTCTGACTTTGTTTTTTATATCTATAAAAAATGTAATTTTAATTTCTATAGGTCAAATTATGAGCTTAAGTGTGAAAAAATAGGTAGAATTGACGCACAACTTATGAATATGGTGTTCACTTATATGTTAGTTACATGAAAAATACTAACATAAACAAACTTTTTTTTGCTGATTCTAATAGCCAATGCCTATGCCTTCATTTTTTACATTTAAAAAAAAAATTCTCATTTGATACCCCAGAGGTCAAATCGTGACCTCAAATTTTGGTTACAGTGTAACTTTTTTATTTTTCAACCTAGAGTTCTAAAACTTGCATATTTGGATTCCTTGTCATTTTCTGATTCTAAATATATATACTTTTATATAATTATGACAATTATTACCCAAGTTATGGCTCGCCAAATGTTAGTAACCTCGCGAGTGACCTCAAATTGCCCGAGGTCATATCTCTTGAACCGTTGGTCGGATTGACCTTATAATTTCAGAAATGGATTCAGGGCTCACAAACTCCCTATAAACCAAATTTCAGCAAAATATGAGAGATGAGGGTGTTAATTTCAATTTTTTTTGGTTGATCTGACAGAGAATGACCCAAAACTTGTTCCTAATTGACCTAGCATTAAAAAGCATTGCACGGAGGGAGCCTTCCCTATTCTGACCGCCCCCTAGCACGACCCGTTTCCCGAACAGCCAGGGCTGTCGGGAGTTGAAGAGCCCCTCACTAACGAGGGGGCAACTTCCGCAGGAGACTGAGCCCCCTCCAACGTAGGAGGAGGGTCACCCACCTGTACTTCGACGCACCCTTCAGTCGAAGGTATGTCCGCCACCGGCTCATCCTCATCTCTCCCCGGACTCGACCTCACCATTCTGTATAGGTGCCGGTCGAGCAGTGCGCCTAGACACCTTTACCCTTGTTATTGAGGTGGACACCATCCCTCTGGTAAAGGTCCCACCTACCCGAAAATGCATCGAAGGGGTCAATAAACTTCACGCCCAGCGGAACGCACAAGTCTTGTACCCTCTCGTTGATGCCAATGACCTTACTGAGCGCGTGGTCACTGACATTCATTCGCGGTAAAATACCCATTAACATTCCCCTGTCTGTCTTCAGTTTTAGATCATCCGCAAGAGACATGATCTCGGTGATGATCCCTTCAGTAAGACCTACCCCACCGCCTTTGAGGAACAGGTCATTGCCACCAGCGTGGACAACGATCGCAGTCCTCCGACTAGCCACGCGCACCTTCTCTACCTCCTTCCTTAAGTGCGCCGTTCCCCGCCCAGGTAAGCACCTTACCTTCCTCCATCCCGGTTTGCTGAAGCAAAGTACTTCTCCTGGCCCCTGATCTGCGAGTCCCCAATCAAAACGGTGTCTTCCTTCCTCCTCGAGCACAGGAGACTAAAGCGGTTAGAGGTCTTGACAGGGGCAACTGGGGTCTCAGGCTTCGGCTTCGCAGCCTTCTTGCCCGAGACCTTTCGAAACCCGTCGCCACCCATACACGCAGTTACACCACCCGACCCACCCCGACAGGTAGCTACATCCTTCGGTTTCTTTGGGCCATCAGCAGGCCCCCTTCCCACCCTTTTTCTTCATTGGCCCCTGCCCACCCTTCTCTATCGATCCCTTCCCACCCTTCTCTATCAGCCCCTTCTTTGAGCCCTCCCTTTGTTCTAGATACTTAATCTTACAGTTTGAATCTGCTGGTGTGTTTTTAATTTGATCTTGTCCACTGGGTTGGATTTCCAGTGCTACGACCCTAGCTTCAAGCTTTTTTACTAATTCTTTTAGCTCTTTAACTTCCTTTTCGTGGTTGTCTCTAAGTTTACAAAACAAACATACACTAAGGGATGTGATATCGCTGATACTACCCTCTGGGAAGTCTACGCACCAATGATTAACTTTACATTTAAAGCATTCTGCTTTCAATTTAGCTGGCCCTGCCATATTTTCTTTTTTTTTTGTTTTTTCTGAATACTCTGAATAAGATAAAGCGTTCTAGCAATGAAAACTATCCAAAACGTTATGACCAGTATATAAAAAAGGGGGGGGGGGGGAATTCATCCCGCGCGTAGACGCATCCGCCTTTTGCAAGTGACGTTCATTCCTTCCAGAAGACTACACCTCTCCTGCTGCCGCACCGACCAAAGGTCTCCCCAGGGGCGGACCGTCCCAAACGTGTCGCAGCTACCAACTGACAAACACTCGCGACGCAAGCGTCACGGATTTTCCGCGAGAGAGAGAGAGAGAGAGAGAGAGAGAGAGAGAGAGAGAGAGAGAGAGAGAGAGAGAGAGAGATCCTGGTGACCTTTGTCCAGTCACGTAAATGATAGGGAAACGAAGAGAAGGAAAGCTTCGTCAATTGAGTCATATAATGCAGCTTTTCAGTGGATTCTTGATATCTAAAAAAATCTACTACAGAGACCTCGCGTTCCTTCGCCATCTTGAAATGAGGGGTCGCGCGTCTTAACCCTTTAAGTCCTGAATTTTTTGTAGGGTTAAGTTATAAATGCGTGTATTTGAAACGTTAGCAATTTGTACCTTTCGTCCTTAAAGGGTTAACGTACCTAAGCGCCACCACGGGCGAAAACGTGTTTTTGATGGATATCACTATTTTCACCCTTCCTCTATCGCGTGGTTTGGGTTATAATGACCTTACGACACTAGAAGTAGGGTTGAAAACCTTATGAAGCGAACTACTTTTTTTCACCTCTATCGCCAGCCAAAAGTTCACCCAAAGTTCGGCATAAGAAAAACAAAAAATTTAAAAAAATATATATAAAATATAAAATATGAAAATCCATTCCAAAAACTCATCATCATCTTCATTAGCATACTTAGAACCCTAATTTAGCCAAAAATGAACGTTCTCGCTCAATTAATAACATATACTATTGCCAGAATATTGCTGAACTTTGGAGGCGATTTCTGACTAATTTTAATTTTGGCGCTTAGGTACCTTAAGACGCGGGACCCCTCAAGTATAAAATTAAATGAATCATTAAAGAGATATTGGATGAACCAAACAAAAACTTTATATATTGAATTATCCTTTTCTGGGATCTATATAGATAGACATTTTGGCACACTAATAACCTAACTTAATTTAAACGAACCTAATCTAAGTTTATGATCTAACCTAAATTAATCAAACTGTAAAAAAAAAAAACCCTGTCCTGAATGTCACGTCGAGACAATGACATTAGCTCGTTTCCCTGCAGTGTATGCAATAAAGGTTTCCTATTCTTTCTCCTCTTCCTTCTTCCTCTTCCTCCTCTTTCCGATTTTACTCTTCTTCTTCCTTCCGTGATCGAAAGCGACAGGAGAGAAACCCGATCCAGGAGACACGCGGAGAGAGAAAGGATTGCGAGGAACTCGCGAGTCGAGAGAGGTTCCGTAGAGGGGTGGGTGGGGACGGTACGTAATAATGCAACACTGCAATGTTGCAAAGGGTGAAGGAAGTCATCTATGAACATGAATTCGCGATCATAAATGCAACATTCCCCGGTCTAAACGCCCTACTACTACGAGTACTACTGTACTTTTGGCCCTAATAGAGGGTGTCCCAGAAGTCTTAGAGGGGTTTTATTTGGCTATAACTTTTCTTTTTTGATTAATTTCTTTTTCTTTTTTCAATTAAAGTAGAGTGGGGCTACTGTAGAACTTTATTTGACAAACAACTCTTCCATCGTTGCTACTCAAAGAGCTTTTCGATTAAAATTCAACACACGTTCTGCTCTTTCTGATCGAGCTATTCGACGGTACGTCGCTAAATTTCGTATGGGAAAGGGTCAGAGAGACGAACCACGGACTGGGCGTCCTCGGACAAGCCGAAGTCCAACTCTAGTTGAGATGGTTCGTGAAAGAGTTGAGTAAAATCCACATCAGTCCGACGACGCAGCCAGGAATTAAACATTTCAAGAAGTTCCTTACATCGAATTTTAAGAGAGGATATCAATCTTTACCCGTACAAAATTCAAATTGCTCAAGAAATTAAACCACAAGATCATCAGAGTCGGATAACGTACGCTAATGCGATTTTAGATTTACGCAATGAAAAATATATTCACCAGATATTAAATTTGTAATTAAAATCGCAATAAATATATTTTCAAGTGTTACAAACATTTTTTTATTTGATCCCCAAACAAAAAAGAAGTTACAAACAAATAAAACCCCTCCAAGACTTCTGGGACACCCAGCTTCCCAAGGGGAGAGGGGGTCGAAATTGTAGAAAGGCGGACCTTTTGGTGCAACGAGGGGTGCGGAGGGGGTTTAATCCGGTTTATAGTAGTTAAGTTTAGAGAAATTAAAAAAAAAAGAAAAAAAAAATTTATTTACTAAATAATGTTATATACTCGTATTATATTATTACATCATAAGTTATAACTATGGTTACAAAATGACCTTTCCTGACTAGGGGTGGGGTCGTTCGACCCCCCCCCCCTCCGACCCCTCCCTGGCTAGGGCCTGGACTATAACTTACTGCAAATAATTAACAAAAATATGCGATTAATTTAACTGTGTGCAGCTTATTTACATGATTAAAGCACTTCAAAATTTATTAGTCTTTAAACATATATATATACTAAAAAAATAGTATTGGACTTAAGGTATAAAAATATTTTCCTTCCTCTGATTGGTCAGCCTTTGAAGAAATGAAACACGGTCCCTGATTGGACAATTCATAATCTGTATAACGTAACATTCTGAATATGCATATTAACAGTTCTGATCATAAATTTATTATTCTGTGCCTTATTTTAACGTTTATATTAGATGGTGCAATTTGTACGTAAAATTTCGAATTACTGTAATTTTTGAAATTAACTAGTCATTTAAGCTATGTAGGCTAAGTTTGAGAGCTGCAGGAATTTTACGATATATATATATATTATATATATTTTTTTAATTGGGGTTGTTTAACCTCCTTCGCAACATCTAAGGTCATATGACGGAGGGGGCCTACAGCTTTACGTGGGATCCGAACCACGGGTCGTTACATAATCTTGGCGCATAGGACGGTCTCCCATGTAACTACTACCCAGACACAATGTCGCTTAACTTCGCTGATCTCCGGGAAGCGGTGTTATGACATCGGCCACAACGTAGCCCACTATATATATATATACATACACACACCTCTGGGATCCCTGTGTGGAATCCACAGGTTTCAAATGACCTTTATTGGGGAATGATTTTGCATTTCACACAAATTACGCTTTCTACTGTACAACAGACGGTGAGAAGCATGTCTTTCATTGTAATGTCACCTCGGTGGATTTTAAGAGTTCATTGACTTACCGAAGGCCGTCGTTGCCTAAGTTATGAACTATTTTTGAACGACTTCTAATTTACAAAAGTAAAATGAAAGAATATTCTTTCGTTATTTACCTACGATGAATTGTTCAATAAATGTCTGATGATACAAAGGAAATCCTATTAGCGAAGTCACAACTGTCGAAATGGATCACTGACCCACTGTCCTAGTTAGGCTGCTCTTAGCGAGTTGTTAAGAAAATTAGGCGTATACCCTTCGTCAGCTGACCTTGACAAAATATTTCAATGATATCTGAGTATATGTTCTTCGGCTAATATGATTTTTACTTTCAGTAAAATTTCGGTAGGGGGTGAAGGGTAGGTGGGGGTGAAGGGGAAAGAATTGATCCCATTCATTCTCCTCTAACTATGGCATATATATATATATATATATATATATATATATACACATTTTAACTGCAAACACGCAGTATAATTAACGTAAAGAACGACGCTTGTATAGGAGATATTCCGCGCAAGATGAAGAGACGAGAACGAAACAAATGAAAAAATGAGGTAACCACCCGGGAATCGAACCCGGGATCTTCCGATTGCCGGTCAGATATGATAACCATGCCCTCTTGGGCATTTCTCAATACTCGCAAGCCCATATAGGAAACGAAAGGTGAAGATTCTGGTCTCTGGAAAGAAAAAACGCGAGCGACATACAATAACGTACATATGGAAGATACTCGAGGGATATGTCCCAAACTTTACAAATGAAAAACGTACTAGAATGAAAGAACAAATAGATTTTGTACTATCTCAGCTGTGGTGGGACGGGGGACCATGAAAACTAAAATGGGAAAAGAATCTCAGAATATAAGTTACAAAAACCCTTTAACTGCTCCCAAAAGAACTAAGGAACCTACAACACACCAACCTAGCTACCTTCAAATATCAGCTTGACAGATTCTTGGGTAACGTTCTTAATCAACCTTACGTAGTTGGCCATGAGGGCAGGATGAGAGTCGAAAGCAATTCTCTCCTTTATTAGATCTCCCAAAATGAGTCTGGTTACCATCGAAGGTAAAAAAGTATATATATTATAATATATACAGTATATACACACACACACATAATATACCTAACCTAATCTGACCTAAAAAAGGTAACCTTTGGTTAGCTTCCGCCCGAATTGTTCATTCTGACGAAGGTCAAGCTTTTCACTCCACCTTAGTTTAACGTGGAATCCGAACCGCGCCCCACCAGCAGCAGCCCAGCGTCTTAACCACTAGGCCACCCAGGGTACCCATTTATCTACCAACCACTTTCTTTATTGTGTGGAAGGATGAACAACTGGGTTTTGCTGCGCGCCGGCTGCCGTTACTGGGTCCCGAATTCGGGGCCGATGGATTCGTAGTCAGCGACGCTAACCACTACACCACCTACATATATTACCCAACCTCCAAGTTTCAAGGTAAAATTGTTGGTAAAGTCTTAAAAAATGCGAAATACTTCCATCATTTTAAAAGACTAACGCTTGTTCGAATAAATATTGTTTAATTTTCTACAGCAAGGGAGGGTTCGGGTCCCGACGTTTTTTAGGTCGACGTACCACTTTTTGCCACCATGATTTCCCTAAGTATCACCATTGAGGAAGGAAGGTGTAAGTACCAACTAATTAAAAAGAGGATTGACCGTATATTCAATCTTATTTACTCTCATTATATTCATCGCCATTTGAAATGAATCAAAATCTTTATTTTGGCCTTGGACATTATCGTTAAAGAATTTGAAATTTACCTGAACCGAAAATTGGAGAGAATGCAAACCGATAGTCAGAAAAGTTGCCAGTTAGTTATTTACAATTAATATTACTTTCAAAAACGTTATCATTACGTGTATTTATGACCCTCTCGCGTACTACCTATATCAGTGGTTCACAACCTTATTTAGGCCAACGCCCCCTTATGTCCATCAATATTTGCTGGTGCCCCTTCATGATGATGATGATGATAAGATAAGTGATACGTAATTTATTAATAGAGGGTAACAATTTTACAGTTTCCTACGCCCCCCAGCCTTAGATTCTCAAACCCCCACTGGGGGTCGGTAGCGCTCACGTTGGGAACCACTGACCTAAATGAATTCCGCGTACTCAAAGGTATACAAAGAAATAGCCTATTGAATAAAGGTGACGTAGAAAAATTACAAAATGACGTTGAAACATTATTTAGGTTGTCTGAAGACAACAATATGAAGATCAACAAACATTTGTAACTCAAGATATGGTAACAACAGGGAACTACAAAATAAAGGACAGAAAACACCAAGACAAACGGATAACACCAAACCTACGAGTCAGGGATCTTCGAGTAATAATGTCATCGGAACCAGAATTCAGAGAACACTAACATTAAAATCACAACCGCTGGGAATGATCTGGAGGAACTTCCACAACAGAAAAACAAACATGATGCTAAAATCATGGAAGAGTTTAGTCCTACCAATAACTGATCATTTCTCAATACTCGCAAGCCCATTAGGAAACGAAAAGTGAAGATTCTGGTCTGGTCTCTGGAAAGAAAAAACGCGAGCGACATACAATAACATACATATGGAAGATACTCGAGGGATATGTCCCAAACTTTAGAAATGAAAAACGTACTAGAATGAAAGAACAAATAGATTTTGTACTATCTCAGCTGTGGTGGGACGGGGGACCATGAAAACTAAAATGGGAAAAGAATCTCAGAATATAAGTTACAAAAACCCTTTAACTGCTCCCAAAAGAACTAAGGAACCTACAACACACCAACCTAGCTACCTTCAAATATCAGCTTGACAGATTTTTGGGTAACGTTCTTTATCAACCTTACGTAGTTGGCCATGAGGGCAGGATGAGAGTCGAAAGCAACTCTCTCCTTTATTAGATCTCCCAAAATGAGTCTAGTTACCATCGAAGGTAGAAAAAGTATATATATTATTATATATACACACACAAACACACATAGTATACCTAACCTAATCTGACCTAAAAAAGGTACAGCATTAGATTTCAAAGTATTTCGCACAAAGTGACTAAAACACTTAATTCATTTCCACCTTTTTTAGGTTTTAGTAAAGTTTTACCGATTTTCGATTTTTGAAAAAAATGTAAACTTTCTATCCACTCTAAACCAAATTAGGGAAGTAGCTTCAGCTCCTTACCATGTTATTAGTTGTTTAACCTCTTCGCAACATCTAAGGCCATATGACGGAGGGGACCTACAGCTTTACGTAGAATCCGAACCACGGGTCGCTACATAATCTGGACGCGAAGAACGGTCCCCCATCCAATTACAACCCAGACCGAACGCCGCTTAACTTCACTAATCGATGAGAAGCGATGTTATGACATTGGTTAGGACGTAACCCTCATGATATTAGTGAAGAGGCTAGTTATTACTAGAAGTCTTATATTGAGAAATCCTGACTGAATACTCAAAAAAATTTCGACATCTTTTTCTTTTAATTTAAAATAAAACAACCACAGTGTTTCAGGAAATATTGAGGATATCCTAATATCCTACCTAGAGGAACGCCATTCAGCTCAAGGACACTTCAATCAACTACTGGTTTAAGTTAAGTTTCTATCCTCGAGATCAGTTATTACTTTAACGTGATATATCAACAATATTTTAAGGGGTGACTTTGGTGTTTTAACTGATAACAGAGTAAATTTTTTACTTGACAGTTTAAAAGGAACTACGTGCGTTTAAACGCGCGTTAATGTAGCTGTTTAACAAATCGTTAATGGGCCTAATTTAGAAGCTAGAGAGACAGATAGACACGTACACAGTTATGTAGGACTCGAGCCTAGTCTCGGTCTCGGCCATGATGGTCTCGACGACTACACTGCTGAGTATGTTGATGTTCTTCGAGTGCAGAACGTGTATCTTGTTTTAAGTAGTCAGGTAACTGCTGAAAAATGTCACAAACTGAATTTGTAAATAAATTCTGAGTAAATTTTGCAATTGTCACTCGATAAACTCTTTAGAATCTTTATTCCTGAATGTGAAATACAGAGCTTAGGAATTAGGCATTACACAATATTGAATACGTGCAAAAATTGCATATGGTCTCGGTCTCGAGACCTTTTTCCTGGTCTCGGCCATGGTGGTCTCGACTACATCACTGCACGCACAGACAAAGTTTTATTTTAAAATTATATCTACTTTAGGTTGAATTAAAAAAAAAAAAACAATTGGCGCACTAATTTTTTCGGTAAATCTCTAGGAGCGCTCCATTTTTCAATATTAAACATACACTCATAAAACATATACCATTTGAAAGCTCACAATTTTCTGAGTCTAAAAATGTAGTAATTCAAAAGTATCAATAGCAAATAAAAAGTAACTAGGTTTAAATATAAAACCCTATACCGATCAATTTGTGATGCGTGATCTTTACGGGGGCTCCGCCCCCATACCCCCGAGACCTAAATTATACAAATGATGATGTAATAACATTCATGTTAGGTTAGCGTAACAATTACCAAAAATACCATCTTACAACACAGACTGAAGATTTATAACTTAGCCAACCTTTATAATGTACTTAATGACGTCACGCGTCAATTAATTAATTAAATCTAGTTACTTTTTATTTGCTACTGATACTTTTGGATTACAACATTTTTAGACTCAGAAAAATGAGCTTTCAAATGGTATATGTTTTATGAGTGTATGTTTAATATTGAAAAATGGAGCGCTCCTAGAAATCATCCATTTTTTCTTCTATAAAATCCTCTATAGTAAATTTGTTGATTTGATTACAGTGATTAAGAAAATTAAGAAGAATATTTCTTATTATCTTCATATTTCTGTCCGTCAAAGAGGTTATACGTAATCCTTGAAAGAATGCAGCTTTGTCTTCATTACGAAAGGATACGTCAATATAACTCAAATATTTATATTATCATTAGTTTTAAAACATTTTTAATTTACAGAATTAGAAAACAAGAAATAATAATAATAATAGTTAACATTTTTTTAGTCTTTATTTACTTTACCGAATGCAATTCAAGTAAACAGGTTTATTGAAATTAATAAAAATTTAAAATATATTTTGCTTATTCGGGTTACTTAAAAATAGCTTTAGAATTTCGTGTCATAGCTTCGCACTTTATAAATATCCAAGTGTACCAAAACCGAGGTTCGCAGTTCAATTTCTACAAGAAACCGCAACAGCCAAAGTATGCGAGGTAAGAGAGCTGACCCCCTTGTTGCACCACCTGATTGTAATAACTGTCTCCTATCTATTCGGTGGTGGCTTCTCCCGAACATATTATTGTTAGTTTAAATGGACCGTTGAAAGCCAAAATATCAAAATTTTTGTTCTTCCGGGTGATCTATATACATAATCACTTTCAAACACGTTGAGTGAGTGAGTAAGTAACGCCTCAGTAACGCTTTAGGCACAACTACTCACTCACTGAACGCGATACAAGGTAATCAATGTACATAGATCACTCGCAGAAAAAAAAAAGGACACGTATTCTTATGGCTTTCAACTGTCCTAATACTTAAGCCTACGTGATCCAAACTTGATTTGTTTTTTACCATTTAAAAATATGGGTAGGGGCCTACAGTACATTTCTCTTGGTATGCATTTATCGTGTACTATTATTACTACATCATAATAAACAATGATAATAAAAATAATAATTGCTAAATGTTTATTCAATCAAACTCGAGATTATTCAGACGGACGTGTCGACGTCACGATGCCGTTCTTAGTCTGAGACTGAGACTTTGAACGTCGAAAAATGACCGCAAACTGTTAGAGTTGATGTGATTATCGTCAATGTAGGGTGTGTAATTTTGGTCTTTATATTTTGGTATCACAAATGAATGTATTCTCACGTTGTCCATCAAATTCTGAAGTGTAATATTTTCACGTGTTTGAATGTGATCAATTTGTGCTTTAAAATTTGCCTCCAATGATGGTTTACGAGAAATTAGCAAACCTGTAAATTTCAAATTGTTTTATGCGTTACTAGTTATAAACAGTTTTTAGCCCTAGGTTAGAATGGAACTGGTTTTCTTGAGAAGTTAAAGTGTTCTAATTTCATAATTCGTCCATTCGCAATACATAACAGTTCATATTAATAAAAAAAATCTAGGAAAACAATAAAAAAAGAAGCAAAATACACCTGTACGACAATATGGCTGGCATCCAGACCATATCACTCACTTGTGAAAGGCTTAAAACAATATAAAAAAAAAGTAGGTAGTCATTATTGAAAATATCTGTAATAATTTTTTCTTATATTGGCTCGCGTAAATGAAGTGACAGTATATATAGCTCACGAAAGTAAATATTATTGAATGAATAGTAAATAGATATTTGAAAGCATACATTTACTTACAAGAACATTGTACGCCTGGATGGCGCCAAATTCTGTGCTCGGAGTGGATATTTAATATACAGGAATTAATTTCCCTGAAATTAATCGCGCTGTTACATACGCTTTGTACATAATATATTGTACATAATTATTCATTTAATGGTAATTTTATAGGATTTTTCTTACACACACACACACATATATTATATATATATATATATATATATATGTTAAACACAGACCGTGCATGGAACAAGGAACTCTTCTGGGAAAATTAAATCCACTATAGTCCGAATAAGTAATGGTAAATGACAAATACCATAGTTTGTGTGTATATATATATATGCAAAGATTCCCTCTACCAGGGTTCGAGCCCACCACATCTTGAATACGTGAGGGCACTAGCCACTACACTACAGCAGATAAAAGGTAGCACACCCTGTCATACATTTAACCAACCGAAGAAACGCATAGTACTTTCACATTTAGAGGATGTTTAACCCTCCCGCACTCGAGGTAATGACCAGTATTTCATTCAAATCTGGTGCAACGTGAGGTCCCATAAGTGGAATAATAACGCACGATATTAAATAGTGGAAAGTGTTCATGCATATTTCACACACACACACACACGTGTGTGTGTGTATATATATATATATATATATATATATATATAACAAGCTTAAATATGTAATCTATAGATTTTTTAAAACGTTCATGATCGTTTGTGAAGTAAAAAAAAAAAATTATGCTTAAAATTCCTTTCGGCATCGATCCACAAACTGGATTCATCCGGAAAGTGTGAATTCCTGGTACAATACATATTCCTAGTTTTAAGTTCATGTAATGATCAAGCGAATTGTTGGGTTGGGGGGGGGGGGGGGGGGGGGTGAACTCTAATTAACCGTGTATATAAAAATCCATATTTAAAGAACTTATTAACAGACATTGTTAATAAATTCTTGTTATCGTGATAATATATATTTACTAATTAATGCAGTATCGTCCATTTAGTGCACGAAATATCACACACACACCCCAATCTTATAATTAGTGGTAAATAAAGCGTTTCGTACACGGCTAAGGGCGGCAACGTAATTTTGTAATCGTACGAAAACATCGTACATCTGGTAGGAAAGTGGTTGCAAGGAAGTCACATGTTGATATGTAACATGTTCGTACTGTTAAATAGTGGTTGAATTAATTTTAATAGAAAGTGTTGGCATCATTTTATTTCAGTAATTAATTAATAGGTTAATATTCTTAATTCCCCATGGCCTTGCATTTGCCAATTTTTTTTTTTAAGTGACATGCATTTTAAACCTATATTTAGAGAGTAGTGTCAATAGGGGTGCAAGTAGAGAAAGAGAGAGAGAGAGGGGGGGGGGGGGGGAGAGAAAGAATTAAGTAATTCGGAGTGAGAGTTTTGAAAAGTCCTCTACACGACATTGCCTTGTTTAGAACAAGAAGAAACGCGGAAAAAAGAGAGAGAGAGAGAAATTGGGGGGGAGAGAGAGAGAGAAAGAGAAATTGGGAGAGAAAGAGAAATTGGGAGAGAAAGAGAGAGAGAAAGAGAGAGAGAGAGAAATCGGGAGAGAGAGAGAAATTGGGGAAAGGATGGAGGGGCAGTGAACGTGAGGGCTGCAAATATTGCCAGCGCTTTCTAGCAGAATACTTGCGCGCCACAGTCTGCCGGGAACAGACCTGAAAAAGCACTCTGTTACGCATGAATTGAGAATATAATGCAATAAAGTTAATAATTCCTAAAATAAGACAATATCACGCTGTTTTCCTTAAATACTAACAGTTATTTTTAACAAAAGCGAAAATACTATTTCATTCTATTCGTATTTTCTGAAATAATTTGCGTTTTATTCTTTTAAATTTAGAGAATCAATTAAAAAATAAAATTTATATATAAAAATAATAAGTTGGTGGAAGAATTCAACTGCGCAAATAGTGTTTTAGAATTCTCAAAGGAACTTTTTAACTAAGATAAGAGATAAGGCTAATAATCATTAGTCTAAACGTTATTTCGTCATGATGCAGGTTAGTACTCTCTATGCTCATTCCCTGGAAAGGCAACTAGTCTCCAGAAGATCCCAAATTCTACAAAACATATCGCGAACGTGTTCCGTTGATCAACAGCAACAACAGGAACCAGAACAGCAGCAGCAGCTACAACAACAACAACAACAACAACAGAGCAGCAGCAACAATCACCACCAGCGACAAATTCTGTTGACGTACAATCATTTGTGGACGAGTTATTTCTGAGTGAAGCTGGCATCATTCCTCCCGAACTCCGCGAAGAGGCCTCTTGCCATAACCAGTGCTCAACCCTCATTTTTAATAATAATTACAATAATAATAATAATAATTTGAACGTATCTCCGAGTGACGTAAAACAGAATACGGTAGAAATAGATCCCAAGGAATTTAGTGATCGTTTATGTAAATTACCCTCGCAGTGCAAAGGGGGTGGTTATATCCTGGGGTCTCCTCGTCGCCACTCGGCTGGCATGAGTACATCCGCCACGAGGCTTTGCCAGTCGGCGGGGCAACTGAATTTGTCGTCAGACATCTCCGTAGTGAAGCCTCACAATGGGAAAAGAGCGGTGATGAGTGGTAGTGAAAATAAAACCACGACAGTGACCAGCGACAAAAGAGGTGCCAAGAAGGGAAAAGGTAAAGAGAAAAAAGAAGCAAAAAAATTGCCCTCCAATTTCATGTATTTGGGCACTTGGTCAACGAAACAAAACAGCGAAAAACTTTTGGAACAAGTGAAGTCCGGAGATGTTCTCGAATTCAACATCAAGTTCCACCACCACTGGGGAATAGCTCTCGTCAACAAAAACAAGAGTAAGTGGGTTTTTTTGTGTGTGTGTGTGTAGGGGCAGGGCCTATCAGAGCGGGGGGCTAGGAGGGCCATTTGGCCTGGGCCTCAAATTTAGAAACTTTCAGGTTTGAATATAATGTTTTGCAGTGAAAGTAATAATTGGGTTTAGCTATGGACCTCAAAAGCTGGAAGTGGCCCGGGCCTGTCAGTAGGGGTATAGTGTAGCCTAGGCCCTGAATTCATTCGTTATAAATGATAATAGCCAAGACCTATTTCTTTGTTTTAAGACAATCGGAAGGCGATATAAATTTACTAATATATATATATATATATATATATATATATATATAAAGAAATATATAAATAAATAAATATATAATTATTTTTTCCCGAATCATATTTTCCATCCGGTTATTTTCAAGTCAGTGATAATGCTGAAGTGTTATAGAATTAGAGGAAATGGGGGCCTAAATTTGAAACTCTAGAAAGGCCTACGTAATCGTATTAAGCTATGACTGTTATCAGCATTTGTGCTTGCTGGTTATGACTTCGTTCTTTTTGATGGGGTAGGGAGCCTGGTACCCTGGAGAAGGGGTGCATTATTTACGTAGTTATTAGAGAATATGTAGATTTCCTTAAAATTGCTTATGCTTATGTACGCAGAAAGTGTATCTGTATACAATAGCTTTGTAGTGCTATATATATATATATTACATCATTAGGATAAATTATTTTATTCTATTTCTTTGTTAAGCTTCTTGGAACACCTCAATTATCATTATTATTATTATTGCAATACCAATTAATGGTATTCATACAAAAACATTTTTACGAGTTTGAAGTAGAAGTTAATAATTGAAAAAACATCCATCGAAACTGCTTAATGACCTCTCGATTAACAATGCAGAAATCAAATGTAAATTTAATCAAAGCATTCTTATCTGAAATCGTACCGAGATACGATAATTATTGTATTGTTTCAGTGTACTGTAGTGCGTTCCTTTTCTCGAAACATTTTACCGATAAGTGTTTTTCGGTTTGACCACTGGCTTCGTCACTTTAAAGCTCATTAATTTCGGGTACCATTCATTAACTTTGGATACCATCTAAAAACGGGATCTGAAACTAATATTCTAATTTGAAAAATGGCGCACCACCTCATCTGGTAAATTTCTGCCAAATTTCGCAGTTTAGGTAAACTTCCAAATCGCATTCAGGCAATGCATCGCCACTTTGAATGTGAAATTTGTTCAAAGACTCCAGTAGACGGAGGAGGAGTATTGTTCGTTAAAGTCATTAGACACAATCAAACATCACCACAAGATACAAACTATTAAAATGGTCACGGTGTTATCACAGTTATAAGCTTCAAAATTGTGTATTACCGGTACATTATAGAAATTAAATGTGCGAGCGCGCGCGCACACTATTAACTAACTACTTATCATATGCTGAATCTAAGAAGTGCAGTAGATATCTGGTGGTACACACGTTTAAATAAACATGATACAAGAGCTAGAGATGTCCATGGATAGAAACCTCTATAGCCATACCTTATTAAAAATTTACCACCACCATTCAGAATTGCTGTTGTACCCGCAATCTAAACGGTCTTTCTCGTCATCACCCAACACTAGGGTGGCCATTTCGAAAAAGGAGGACACTGCGTATGTGGCCGTACGTTAACACACACACACACATATATATATATATATATATATATATAGAAAATTATTTCACGAAAGTGACACGTGAAAAATATTTATGATGAATAAAACCACGAAGAGAAAAGAAACACAAAGTGGTGCTCAAGCGCTTTCGTCTAATGACGAATGTGTTCCTGAGGATGTCATTAGACGAAAGCGCTTGAGCACCACTGTTTCTTTTCCCTTCGTGGTTTTATTCATCATATATATATATATATACATACATACAGGGTGAGTCAAAAGTCTCCATACATAGGCAAAATGGTCACTATTATGCAATCGCTTGTAAGTCACAAAATATGCTCTATGTGGGCACCATTATACTGAATGCACATACAAAGGCATCTCAGCACATCACCTGCAAAAAAATAAACAAATTTATTTATCATGACCATTTTGCCTATGTATGGAGACTTTTGACTCACCCTGTGTATATATATCATATAACATATATAACTGAAAGAAATGAATATTCATTTTTACTCCTTGGGCAGACTGACTGTCCGACTCGTAGTCATGAAATTGAAAACAAATGTGGCTTATCAGCAGTGTTGCCAACTACATATAATAAAAATACGTTAACGGTTATTATGCCTTCAGTACTCGCTATTTTAAGTGTACCTGAGGTAATTTATATAATTCTTTTTAGCCAGACCCCAAAAAGGAGGACAAATTAACGTCCGGCTCAAGGTGGCTCCGGATGGAGGACAAAGTGCTCAAAAGGCGGACTGTCCGGCCACCCTACCCCACACGCCCAACGGATAACTAATCTTACCCGTACCCGCTCAAAGCCTCGGACGGTTCTGGGTACCGGCGGTTTTGAAGGTCTCTTCTCATAATAGGTCAATATACTTTATTCAGATTTCTAAAACTCCAGCAGGCCATTGACTGCATTCAAAAGAATTTGGGTTATTGAAGCTCCACAGCTTTAAGCTGATAGGTCACACGCTCGCAAAATTATTTTATACAACAATTTATTGAAAAATTTATTCCCCACATCATACTGAAGGTAGGCTTCCAAGTTGTGCGTGTGTGTATACGCAACAAATTTTAGTGGGAGGGCAAAGTGATGTTGGAGTGCGAAGGTGCTCTGGTGCATTAATAGATGAGAGAGAGAGAGAGAGAGAGAGAAATTCGTGTCATATGACAAATCGGACATAGTTAATTAGTGACACTACGATAATAAAACTAAAATAGCGATAGCAAAATAAAATGCCACATGCATTGGCCGTGACGTTACATTGGAACGGTCGGTTTTTTTTTAGTTTTTTTTTTAAGAAAATTGAAATGTCCCCGAGTTCATTGACCAAACCTACTGACTACACATTCGTAAACTATTCCCCTTGGAGATGACCTCTAGTCTCTTAATATGCAGCCATATGTAATCCTATCTAAGCCGCTCCTCGTCCATGATCATTCTAGTGCATTATTTAAAGAGCTAAAACTACTAAAGCTCAAAGATGTAATCAAACTGTAATTTTATTTTGATTTACTAATGTAACAAAAAAACAAGAAAAAAAAAAACTTACAATCGATAAATATTTTGTAATTCATCAAAAAATCCACTCGTATCAGATCAGAAATAGATCAAAAGCTCGTTATTCCTCAATTTAGGTTGTCTTCATCTCAAAACATACCCATATTCATTGGATTGAAACTATGGAATGATTTAAATGCCGATATAAAAAATATCGTGAATGTAAATGCGTTTAAAAAAAGTTGAAATCTCGATTAATATAATGAAATACTAATACAAATCTAGGATTAAATGTACATTACTACTACTTGTTCATCTCTCGTATCTAACATTTATTTCTTTGCGTACTATTGGTTATCATACCTTCAATAATAACTTTGTATTTGTTTTATAGCTATAATAACAATAACTTAAGATTGATAATTCTTATTCATGATTTATATTAATAACAACTCTTTTATTTTTAATTGAGAGCCCAGTAAAGCCTAAAGCTTTTATTTTTAATTGAGAGCCCAGTAAAGCCTAAAGCTTTTATTTTTAATTGAGAGCCCAGTAAAGCCTAAAGCTTTTATTTTTAATTGAGAGCCCAGTAAAGCCTAAAGCTTTTATTTTTAATTGAGAGCCCAGTAAAGCCTAAAGCTTTTATTTTTAATTGAGAGCCCAGTAAAGCCTAAAGCTTTTATTTTTAATTGAGAGCCCAGTAAAGCCTAAAGCTTTTATTTTTAATTGAGAGCCCAGTAAAGCCTAAAGCTTTTATTTTTAATTGAGAGCCCAGTAAAGCCTAAAGCTTTTATTTTTAATTGAGAGCCCAGTAAAGCCTAAAGCTTTTATTTTTAATTGAGAGCCCAGTAAAGCCTAAAGCTTTTATTTTTAATTGAGAGCCCAGTAAAGCCTAAAGCTTTTATTTTTAAATTGAGAGCCCAGTAAAGCCTAAAGCTTTTATTTTTAATTGAGAGCCCAGTAAAGCCTAAAGCTTTTATTTTTAATTGAGAGCCCAGTAAAGCCTAAAGCTTTTATTTTTAATTGAGAGCCCAGTAAAGCCTAAAGCTTTTATTTTTAATTGAGAGCCCAGTAAAGCCTAAAGCTGAAGGGCCAAATTAACTAAAATAAGTAGTTCAATTTCACAATTATTTATGTTAAAACAAAAACAGAATTTGTAAAATTGTATTTTATTAATAAAGGTTATTCAACTTCAACAATTGATCGTAGCTACCCGTATTTGCTCTGCGGCGTTGGGTACTAAGGGATGTTCGATATGCAGTGACTGCAGTCGGACAATGGGAGGGTGACGTGCTATCAGGATGCCCGCTCGCATGGCAGGATACAGATCTACACGATCTGAAACTTCCATTAATCAAGTTCGTCATTCGTTCGGTTTCAATACCTACTGAAATCTACCAGTGTTTGGTTGGTCTAACAAAAATGGAACATTCTCTTCCAGAGGTATAAGGCATCCGTGTAGTATTCTTAAGTTACTCAAATGCAGGAACAGACATTATAAACCAACTTGGGGACCGTCAATAGGAAACAATTCCACGAAAATCCTTGTCCTGCACTACTGAATTTTTCTTATGGTGTAGCTTTTTTCATTAGCCTTCCCCTTGTCTATTTCATGCAAAAGACTTAAATTTATTTTGACTCAAGACTCAAAAGATGCGAGGCTTTATAAAGCTTAACTTTCTCTCTCTCTCTCTCTCTCTCTTATCGTCTATCATGTATGTACTTTGAGCTACCTTGATTTATGATGACAAATATTTGAATAACCTAAGAACGCTCTACGCGACACTTTAGGACAATGAATCTATAATAGATTATTCAAATCAAACAGTTAAGATAATTACAAGTAAAAAGCTCAGAATTTTCACTAGTTGTTAAAAGCATTTAGAAAATGTCTTATTAAAATTCAGTTTTCAAATTGAACCATGCCATTGACTATAGAAGTACAGTATCAAAATTAGCTAAACGTATTGTGCCTGTGAGACGTAGTTTTGTGAGCATGGAACCAAAACGTTTTGGTATTTAAATTGCTTATTGCGTCAGTAAAGAGTATATTAGGAATGCTTTTAGATTAAAAATTTTCTTCATTAGCTCTAAGTCACTATTTGACCTTTTGCAGTCGACCTTTAGCGAAGGTCTTCTTTTTACTTAGTGAAAATGTACGTTTCTTTTACACGAATTCGGGTTAGGCCTATTTCTCTTTTCCTATAATTTGGTAACCAGTGAAATAATGTACATTTTATGGGATTTATCCCCTGCCACTAAAGGTTATTACCATTATACACATTTATGTAATGTATAAATTTGTGTCATGCCAACCATTAAGGTCTATTTTTATCTTTATATTTCAGAGAGACTATTAAAATTTGTCAATAACTGACACAGTGTCAGTGCCTCAGTTCACCCTTTCGAGAATCACGATGGCTTCTCATCTCTATAAAGTATTTTCATTAATATATACCATTCCCCAATGTAATTCACATATATATATATATATATATGTCAGGAACGTAGAAACTAGAACAGTGCTCAGGACACATTAACGCAGCCCATTGCACTAATTCCAATTGTTTTGAATAAATTGAGGTATTTAAAATTACATGGTAAAGGAGGCTAAGGCTATTTTTAGAATCAAATTCCTCTTGAATTACGCTACTATAATTTTTTCAGCTTTGCTTAAACAGTTTTCTAGAAATGGAATAGGATAACAGTTTATTACCAATGTTCATAATGTTGCGTAACTCAGAATCTAAGAATTTAGAATTCAGGCATTAACTCTCGGAGTTAACCGTTAAAAATTCTCGCTTAATAAAGAACAGCCCAGGTAATGCGGCTGGCTATGTGTACTCGATTGGATGTAAACAATGTGACTTAGTTTATGTAGGTCAAACTGGGAAAACTGTAGACGTCAGAGTAAAACGGCATAAATATGCGCGTAGGACGACAAATTCAAATGCATCGTTTAACCATACATATCATAGTATTAACTGGAAAAGTTTTAAAATTCTTGTTAAAAATAAAGGCATAACTGAAAGTAACATTCTGGAATGTTCATTCATATTTTATAAATAATTTCATTCACATTTTAGGAATGTATAAAATTTACCACATCTTAAAATACCTCTTGCTTGTAATTAGTTTTTTTTTTTTGTTGTGTTGTTGTTGTTGTTGTTGTTGTTGTTCGTCCAACTACTTGTTTACGCTGTACAAAGAGATACAGCTGTACAGTTTAGGCTGCTTGCCATTTTTCCTTTCAGTCCATGACGAGGTGTACTGTTGAATACGCGAAGGTTGTGCATGATATATACGAGCTGTTAATGGGGTCGTTCCTAGTGAACTTATTTTAATTTTAAATGAAAACAAGATGATCCGTGAAACTTTATTTATTTTATTTAAAAATATTTCTTTAAAAATCAATGTTTCGGACCTTGGACCCATTTCTCCAGGTCTGAAACGTTGGTTTTTAAATATTTTCAGACGAAATAGTGCGAGCTTCATGGATCATGTTTTTATTTAAAATTTCATATTATATACCTCGGTGGTGTAGTGGTTAGCGTCGCTGACTACGAATCCATCGGCCCCAGGATCGAGACCCGGTGACAGCAGCCGGCGCGTAGCAAAACCCAGCTGTTCATCCTTCCACACAATAAAAAGAGTGGTTGGTAGATAAATGGATACCCTGGGTGGCCTAGTGGTTAAGACGCTGGGCCGCTGGTGGGGCGTGGTTCGGATTCCACGTTAAACTGTAGGTCTAAGGTGGAGTGAAAAATTTGACTCGTCAGAATGAACAATTCGGGCGGGAGCTAACCAAACGTTAAAATATATATATATAACACACACGTGTGTGTGTGTTCAATTCGCGGCCCTGAAGATACGCCTGTGCGATTTTAAGGATCATGTTTCCAACTGTTCCAAGCCACTTGAAACATGTTCACTTATTTCAAATTTGTGACATTTTAAACTGTTCTTTTCTGTTATAAGTTTAAGCCGTAATTTTTACTTCGTGTAAAATTAATTGGAGAGTTAATTGGCAGATGTGATTGGGGTCTTCTTTCCTTTTTCAGAACCTACTTTGGAAAATCTGGAACTGATTCATTTAAAGAAAGATAAAGACAGTACTCAAAAGGCGGTAAAACAAACTTTAGCAGAGTACTGGACGGAAGGAGTTACTGCGAGAATAAACAATTCAAGAGATGTTCATAAACCCCCTTTGGCTGCGGCTGACGTCATATCTACATCATTGAAGGTATTTTGTGTGTGTGTCCGTCCTTATATCAGCTCAATAGATGACTCTCTTAAGAAAAGTAATTTGCATGCGAATACCTATCTCTTTAAAGACATTTCTATTAAATTAACCTTGATCTTTTATGTTCATAGACAGTGGCACAACCGTACAGAATCTGGCAAAATTCCGAGCAGTTGATAACCCACTGCAGGTACGGGGAGGGAGCGAGATCTCGACAGTTGAGCGACGCAGCTCGGTAAGTAAATCGGCCATTTATGTATAACAGTCCGACTGTCAAGTTTTTCTTTAAAGATGTCGTACGTCACGTGACAGTCACGTGACCCGAAAGGCAAGTAAACTGATAAGCGACATATCGCAAGATTCGGAACAGTACGCAATGTTTTAAATGTATTTGTTCCGTAACAGTATATTGTACATTGGAACAGTGATGCTCCATCTGCTTTTGCCAACGCTTAAGAGAAGGAACGGAATCTCTGTCTCTAAATAAAGTTCTGAGCAATCACTCATTATTTGCATTAGGAGATGCCATGAAGCGAGTCCATTAGGGAAGGGTGTGTGTGTGTGTGAGAATCTACAGATGTAGTGGGATAATTTTAGTTCTTGAGGCAACACTTTTGGTACGTCGGAATTAAAAAAAAATGTAAGAACCTTTTTATTGTTGGGAAAAAGATGTGTTAGTTCTGATTAAATTAGTTAAACTATGGTTAGGATAAGTGAGGCTAGATTAGCGAGTACCTCACTATTTAAATCACCTAACAGAAGACACCTTTCGAGCCCTCACTTCCGTCAGAAACACTTACGCCCTTCTTGGTTTGACGGCATTAAGATTAGGTTAGGCTAATTAGTTTTTAGATATAATGACTAAGAGAGTCAGTACCTCGCTTAATTGGAGGTGTGTTGTGTGTGTCCCAGAAGGTTTTCCTGAATTAGGAGTAGATAAATTACTATTATACTCTGTTTAGGCTCAATATGGTTACTCTCTTAACTGCTTGCATTTCCTGCTGACACCCCGATTTTCCTCTTTTCAAATTAAAGATTACGCTCGGAAAAGTCGCCACTGATTGCACTTAGTGTTAAGAGGTTAGGTTTGGTTACTTCACATCAGAACAGGTTAGGTAAATAGGAGAGTTATGCGTTGCGAGCAATATTTCCAGTCTTCGTATCAGAAATGCATACATGCAAACTTGTCGGTGCTACTATAGTACGTGGTCTACTTTTAATTATAGCTTCTTATTTTGTTCACTAATTTGCTTGTTTACATCCCAATGTCAATCGCCCTTGACCATTTGTTAGGTTTAGTCATGATATTTTCGTTAGTTTTAACAAAAATATCATGACTAAACCTAACCAATCGTAGGTAGACCGCATACTATAGTAGCACCAACTTTTCTTTGTCGTAGAAACATTGTCTGGTGTTTGAAACGTAACTGTTCAGTGTACCAGCGCCCCCGTTTCTCTATAAGCGAAGTAGACACTGATCGGGGGTTCGACTCCCGATGATGCTGGTAATAATAATAGAAGATTAAGAGCAGTGGGACACATTAGTTGGCCTGAGCGATGTACCAGTTCTTGGCCTTTCCGATCCATATATTAACTGGTCATTGTGAAAAAGTTTGAAAACTGCAGACAAGGGATTGACAGTGAAAGCACTAAACTCGTTCTTAGAAATCTTCTGGCAATGAAAATTTTAATACATTGAATTAGATTACTTAATTTGAAGGCCTAAAACTGCACAAAAAATGGCTCATCAAATTCTTTATCGCCCCTTTCACAGACATCAAAATTAACGTTAAATCCAAACTAATTGACACAAAGGTCATTTCATCCCATACAAAGCAGTTTATTTACTTTTATCGTAAAACATTTAGCACTAGTGGATAAACAGGCGAGCGAGCAAGCAAACAGAGAGAGAAATTTTATCCGCGTCCCTTCTGACCTTTGCGTGGCATGCCAAAGCAGCCCCAGTGGAATATGTTTGTTTTGACTGGTTCCCTTTTAAGTTTTTGCTCCCCATTTGATTCGTCTTTGTGGAGTATAAGGCCGACTAAACCCAAGTATCGAGAGGCCCCTCGCGATAAAATGTACCCCTAATCGGCTTGACAACAGAGACCCCAGATAAGAATCCTCTTGCAGTGACATCCATCGATCGGCGGATGGCGCGTAGACGGAGCTCTCTATTCACTTTTCTTATCGCAAAGTAAAAGCGAATAGGGGGGGTAAAAATCTAACAATATTTCGCAGTTCATACGATAAGTTGCCTATCGTAACTTTTTGTTCAGGTATAGAGTAATTAAGCGTGTTTTTTAATAGGCTACCTATCATAGGAGCATTCTGGGGAGATAGGCTACAGGAAGCTTCAGTAATTTTCACAAGACTGCCTGTTGTTTGGGTATTTTTATGGCAAGCTATGTACTGTGTAGTTACCTATTGTGTATTTTTTTAACACTGAACTGCCTCACGGTGTTATTGATTTTTGATAGATTAACCCTCCTGTATGTATGTTAATTAAAATGATACGGAATCTGGAAGTGTACGAGAGTTTTGATAGGTTGTAAGTAGTGATATAGGCCTATGTTTACATGCACTTCTATCCTCCAAAGCACTTTAAAAAATTATTTAAAGAAAATATTTTAAAAGATTCTTGCATGATGTTAGCCACGCCCCCTACTTGTAACTAGTTGAATAATTATATCGTGAGTTTGAGCAGAGTAGGGAGTTTCTTTGAAAAAATTAGCTTCTAGTCTAGCCAAAATTACCACCTGTTAATAGACTAACCCAGCGTAAATTAAGATTAACCAGACTTAGCCTATTAATGATTATTTAAAGTGCATCTTTAATTTCAGAGACCTTGAACAACATTACAAAGTATATAAATACATGACTGAACTTATAAACTAAAATTTATGTTTTTGTTAACAAGACAATAATTTTACACTTCAGTTTATAATTTAAAGGTTGTAAATTTTCCGTTATGGGTTTGAAACCTTATTAGTTTTTTAAATGATCTGAATAGGCTATGCTTATGCAGACTAATGTAATGTTTATCATTGCTAAATCTAATAACTCATTACCGTTTCTTTTGTAACCAATCAGAAAGCGCAAAAGGAATAATTGTTCGAACGTATTCCTCAAATTTTTGACGCGACTTCGTCTAAGAGTAAAATTCCGTTTAATGTTTATGATACAAGATAGAATTATTTTTTAAACATTACGGTAGCCTACATGATGACCATTTATGGAGTTAATTAATATTGTGCTATATTTATTATTTTTCTTAAGGTTTTATCCTAGATCCTAGTCGACAACGTTCAAACGGAGCGACCTTAAGTTGATAGCCTAAGCTAAACTAAAACTCGCTGGGGCCTTGCAGCCTGTGGTCCTATTTTATCTTACCTTACACTTACAGTAGTCACTTGAAACAGGCCTACATTAGACTCTGTTATCTTTCTAAGTAGCCTAAACTTTATATCGACAGCACTATCGAATTTGCATGATTTACAACAATAATGTTACTATCTGTACTATCAAATACTCAACCTAGAGAAAGCTCTCTCTTTAAGTATAACCTAACAGTACCACTTTCAACAAAAAAAGAGAACATGACCCTCTATCCCGCGTTCAAAAATATTGCCACGAGACCAAGTTTTTAGTTCCACTCGTAATTGACAATTTTTCACCAACTTTACCCTTTTATATATATATATATATATATATATATATATATATATATATATGATGCACACAGACCGTGCATGGAACAAGGAACTCTTCTGGGATAATTAAATCCACTATAGTCCGAATAAGTAATGGTAAATGACAAATACCATAGTTTTTCTTTTTCATGATGCTAGCCCGACGTGGGCAACGGGTCACTCGCAAAGAGGTCCCATAAATATAGCTTCCCTCACCAGCTATCTGCAAAGCAGACAGGATCCAGCTTTGGGACATGGATCTAGGGTTTAAAGCAGCCTAACCCAGCTACATTGAGTCTTTTGCTTATATTGAGGTTCAAAATGTAGCTGGGCTAGGCTGCTTTAAACCCTAGATCCATGTCCCAAAGCTGGATCCTGTCTGCTTTGCAGATAGCTGGTGAGGGAAGCTATATTTATGGGACCTCTTTGCGAGTGACCCGTTGCCCACGTCGGGCTAGCATCATGAAAAAGAAAAACTATGGTATTTGTCATTTACCATTACTTATTCGGACTATAGTGGATTTAATTATCCCAGAAGAGTTCCTTGTTCCATGCACGGTCTGTGTGTATCATAAAAAACCTCAGGGAACCATTCTGAGTTCATTCCCATAATATATATATATATATAATATATATACATACTTTAACATAATATATACAAACAATGTAAGTACAGTCATTGTATCTTTTTGTGATAAGAATTGTGCTTCAAGATGATTTCCTCTATTAATTGTTAAAAATATGCGAATGAATTTCCAAACCTGGTGTGGATTTTTTTTTTGGGGGGGGGACTAATAACTTGATGAATTCAAAGGACCAAAACATTCTCCCTCAAGAGCAAATAACTGGTTATATATAGTGCTGTTTAATTGCATTTATATGCAACAGATGGCGCTCCAGGAAAGTTTGTTTGGTACGTACGAGAGATGAGTGTTGAACGGTTTAGTCAAAATGGGAAGGTACATATTCG